>JAKWBJ010000075.1:155000-370000 GCA_023159175.1 Wohlfahrtia magnifica
GTTGAAAAAAACTTAAGACTTTCAGCCTTTTATCATTAGCGTTGATTCAAAATAATATTTCGCCACATAGTTATTTATAAAACTTTAAAATATTTGTTTTTATTGCTATACATTCTACATCCGATATATTTTTAGAATTTATTGCTAATTCAACTTCATGGCCTATGTATATATTTGTAATATCTTTTATATTAAAAGTATCTTTGTAATTAGTATTCCCAGCCTTTGTTACTTTAATGTATTCTATTTTGAAAAGTTTGCACTAAAATTTATTTTGTGTAACTCGGTAAAAATATAATTTGTGATGTTTCACTCTAAAAACATTTATTTAGTTTGTTTGTTATACCTAATATATAGGAAACAAATTTTGTATAAACCAGATTTTCAAATGTTAAATCTTTTGAATGACGCTAATTTTTTCTAAAGTTGACGCTGTTTATTAATATTCTAGCGATAATGAAATTTTATTGTGAAAAATCTGATTTAAAAGATAAAAAATGTTAGTGGTGCTAATGTCCCAAAACAAGTGGCAATGGCAAAAACTTATGAAAAGTCGCACAAAATGATTTTGGCCGTCAAAAAAGTTGCAAAATACGACTTTAGTCGCATCAACGGTAACGCTGCCTGCAAGTAAAGAATGAGCTGACTCTGTTGCAGCGAGGCCGTTGTGATACTAAAGTATCACTTTTGAATTAATGACACTTTTTATGACTCTTTTTTAATTAAACCCATTGTATAATTTTAACGAAATATATGCCACTTTTTGACTCCATTTGAAAAAGAGTAAAAGTTCCAAAATTCCTCACGGAAATTCTCAGTACACTTAGTTTTTATATACATATGTATGTTGTATATGTACATAACATACATGAGTTTTGTGAACATACATATATGTATATAAAAATTACATTCGATATTATTATTACAACTGACTTTTGTTCTATGCATACCTAATTTTTTTTCAAATTAATAATTACAATTGTTACAAAAGAATATTTTTTTTTAATGACTCAGTTACCGCATTACTCCCCGGACACGAGAGGCCGACCCAGCATTCATTAAATAAAAGACGGAGAATTGGCACTATATGTCGATGTCTCCGACAATGGTGTTGGCACAGCTCTCCATCAGTGCGTAGATGGAGCTCTTCAACCTCTAGAATTTTTTTCAAAAAGATTATCAAGCACACACCAAAAATACAGCACATATAACCGTGACAGCGGTATACCAAGGTATTTGCGATTTCCGTTATTTGCTGAAGGGTAGACGTTGTTATATTGTAACCGACCATCACACTTTGACTTACACATTTCGTCAAAAACCCAAAAAGGTGAAAAAATTCCATGGCAGAATTTCTTTCTCGTATTCAATCCTTATATAAAAATGTCGATTACGCAAAAAGAAAACGATGAGCTTAAAAAACTGCAGTGAGGTATAATCTCTTACTCACTTAAACTTACATATTTTGCATTTATAGACTCTAAACTCGATTTGGATTGTGACACCTCGACAAAAAGCGCCAGACCACATACAGTGGCTCCAACGCAAATTTGGACACTGTACCAAAATATTTTCGATCGCTTAAAAATCATACATTTTAATTACATTTTAAAAAATGTTGTTATTTTCTTATTTGTGTATATCTTCCACTTACAAAAGGAAAAACCAACTCAGAAATTTAACAATTGTACGTAAAATTGATGTTGAAAACGCTTTGTAAGTCAAAATGACTTGCACAAGCCAAACTTATTATGGATTAATAACTGCAACTCTGTGATTTCAATGCGATATAATTTACATATTTAGGGGAAAAGCCTTTAGATAAATTTTCGAAAATTATACAGAATAAACAGAGCTGAAATCAAGATGATGGCTAGGCAACGGGGGCAAACTAGTATCGAAGTAAGAAAGCTTATTATTGAGCATGCAAGAAAAGGAAAAAGTGTTAGCGTAATTTCAAAAATTTCATTCAACTGTGCACGACATAATAAAACGTTTCAAAGTCAATAAAACAGACTAAAACATGCCCACAACAAAAATTTTCTGAGGCAGAAGAACGTTTTTTGTCCAAAAAATTGAAGCAAATCCCTTTCTAAGTGCTCCAAAACTTGCTTTACAGAGTTGGTCTTAATGGTAGAAGAGCTAGACAAAAACCTCTTATTAGTGAGCGCCATCAAACCAAAAGACTTAAATTTGCAAAAGAGTACCAAAATAAGGGTTTCTCTTTTTGGAAAAACGTTATGTTCACCGACGAAAGCAAATTTAACGTATTTGGGTCGGATGGTAAACCAATAGTATGGGGGGGATAAAATCAGGAACTATGTTTGAATAACTTGAAACTGACAGTAAAGCATACGGGTGGTTCAGTGTTTGTCTAGGGCTTATTTTCTGCATCATGTCCAGGATCTTTGCATTTTATTTGACTATCATTGATCAAAATGTTTATTTAAACATTTTAAAAGAAAACTTGCCAAAAAGTGTGGATAAGCCTGCTCTGGATAACGGTTGGTACTTTTACCAAAATAACGAATCCAAACACAAGGCCCACAAAGTAAGATCTTGGCTGCTATACGTCCTGGAAGCGCCATCCCGGAGCCCCGACATAAATCCTATTAAAAATTTGTGGGATTATTTCCATAAAAAAGTTCAGCATCAGTCGATTTCCAACAAATCTGAGCTAAGAAGGGTTTTATTAGAAGAATGGGAAAAAATACCAGCTGGTTACTGCCAAAAATTGGTCGAATATATTCCCAAAAGACTCCAAATGGTTAAAAAAACAAGGGTCTGCAAACAGAATATTAATTTATGTAGCCGTATAAATAAACATTGATTGAAGTCTTTTTAGTTTATTTCTGCTTACAACTAAAAAGACTTCAATCTGTTAAAAAAATTACACATTCAAACAAAAGCTTTCCTTAACTATTTCTTATTAGTTTGATTTTTGATATATATACATATATTATATATATATATATATATATATATATATATATATATATATATATATATATATATATATATATAAATATATGATATATGTATGATATATATATATATATATATATATATATATATATATCATGTGGGAAAATAACGTTCCTTACCAATATCTTGTCACCAACCGCTACATCTGACTCCTTTGCCCCTCTCTTTTTATCAGATCGCATTTTCCCTTTATGTTTAAGCAAACAATCTTGATCTTTTTCAGCAGAGTCAACTGCTGCTTCCTTCATGTCTTCAATTCCAGGAATTTTATCTCTGATTACCCGGTTAAGCATAAGCTGAGTTGGCGCAACACCTGTTGTGCAATGTGGAGTGACATTATACATATGAACAAATTTTTGTAGCTCTTCCAATAAATTACGGCGATTTGCATGAGCTATCTTAAGCCGTTTCACCAATGACTTGTTCATATTTTCCACTTCGCCGTTAGCTTGTGGCCAATATCGAGGGGTTAATATTTGCTGAATACCACTTTCTCTACAATATTGATCGAACTCCGAACTTATATATTGTCTTCCATTATCGGTCCTTATAGATTTAGGATAACCGAGTCTGCAGAAGATTTCTTTCATCGAATTTATAATGGCCTGTGACGATATTGTACGAAGAAGTTTGAATTCCATGTATCGGGAAAAATAATCAATGAAAACCAAAACACATTGTCCATTCGGCAATGGTCCTAATAAGTCACTTGCCAATGTAATCCAGGGTCCTTCTGAAAATGGATGTCTATCCATTGGAACTGGAGGCGCTGGTTGAGATACCAATTGCATGTTTTTACATATTTTTTGCCTCCTTATCGTGAGAGGCCACCAAACGTTAGATTTCAATCTGCGCTTCATCACAGATTCTCCGGGGTGGCCTTCATGTGCAATAATTCGTGTACCTCTCAACAAAATTCTACTTAAATATGACAGTTCGAACCGATATGGGTAGTAATTATTGCTTGTAGCATTAGACCATGAATTATTAGTGAGGCACATAATCGCATCTATGATGTCTTCATCCAAAGAACTTTTACCAGCGATTTCCGTAATTGATAACGCAACAGGAGTGTTTATGGACACAACATGTAAAATATTTTGCTCGCCTTTCCAGTCAAATGAACCAGGATTATTTTCGTGGCACAATCTAGACAATGAGTCTGCAATATTTTCTTTTTCAGCCTTGTAAATAACCTTGAACTTAAATGCCTGAAGTCGAAGTAACCAGCGTTCAATGCGTGCTGGAGGTTTTGACGTTGGCTTGAAAATAGCTTCCAATGGCTTATGATCAGTCACCAATTCAAATTCCAGACCAGCCAGGTAATAATAGAATTCTTCTACTGACCATACTAAAGCCAGGCTTTCTTTTTCGATCTGAGAATAGCGTTTTTCCACATCTAATAACGATTTACTTTCAAATTAAATTATATGTGGATCATTTCCATCGAACTGGATTAGAACTGCTCCAAATGCCACGGGGCTTGCATCCGCTATCAAATGAGTTTTCTTCGTTAAATCAAAATACGAAAGTTTTGAAACATTGGTAAAATTTTTCTTCCAACACTCAAAATAGTTCTTCATTTCCATGGTCCATTCAAATTTTACATGAGCCCTCAATAAACGTCTTAGAGCCTCCGTATGATGAGCCAAATCTGGTATAAATTTTCCTACATAAGTTATTAAACCAATGAAACTGCGAAGTTCTTCTCTATTTTTGGGGTCTCTAAAATCCATAATCGTGTCTTCCTTTTCTGGGTCAACTTCTATGCCTTCAATGGATAAGATATGTCCCAAAAATGCTAACTTGTGAGTCTTCCAAATACATTTGTCATCATTCAATAATACATTATTCTCAGCGAATATCTTCAAAACTTCCTTGACAACTTTATTATGATGTTTTTTAGTTTGAGCAAAAATTATAACATCGTCGATATAATTCATGGCATTTGGACATGATGCTAACATTTCTTCCAAAAGTCTTTGAAAAATTTCAGGAGCCGAATTGACTCCAAACAAAAGACGCTTATACCTGAATAATCCGCGTGGTGTAATAAATGTGGTAATCTCTCTGATGTCTTTATGCAGTTCAATTTGATGGTATGCATTCTTCAAGTCTAAACGGGAAAAGTATCTTGCCCCTCTGAGTCTTGGCATGAATGTTTCAAATGTTGGCAGAGGATAATTTTCTCTTGATATAGCTTTATTTGCTCTTCGCATATCAATACACATCCGGATGTCACCGTTTTCTTTAAAAACCCAAACAATGGGCGATATCCAGCAGCTTGGTCCGAATACGGGTTGAATGATATCAGCTTTAACGCCTTCCTCCAGCTTCTTGATTACTTTTTCTTCTGGCGCAATATGAATACGACGAACTGGTTGCTGTACAGAAGGTGGTCTTGTCGGTCTGGCTGACTGCTTTTTTATTTAGTGCATGTTTCTTAGCCCTTTATTGCCCGACGGTACTTACAAGTACCATTACTTATTTCTGTGCTTTACGAATTATATAATTATAATTTCGCGATGAATATTCATCAGTTCTATAAATTACTGTATTTTCTACCAATAACAAAAAATCAATGTCACTTTTTTTTGCTCCTGTTGCTCATAAGATGAGTTATACTTCACCAGTTCTAGTCTTAAAAGGTGATTTTGGATTTCGAGTTTTCGCTTAAATTTAAATATTATTTAAAATTGAAAAATGTGAACTCTAATTTATTATTTTAATACATATACAAACGCTGCGAATACAAGCGGTACTAAAACACATTTTGTTTCTAGAAAAAGTAAAATAAAATCAAGATCTTTAGGCCCTCGATAACTCTGGGTACCAGGACTATTTTATATTCTTCCCGGCTTAGCAAAAATATTAAACATTATTTTGAGCTTAAATTATGTGAAAAGCAAAAATTCTATAAAAAATAAAAGTTTTTGCATGATAAATGGCCTTTGGTAATAAAGGGTTAATGGCCAATAGTGTTATTTAATTTACACCTAATTCTGTTTTTACATGATTTTTTGTATGGTAATGCCTGGAACGTAAATACAATGTACAAACAGGCTCGGGTAAATTTTATTACGAATGTCAAACAGTTCTTTTTATTTTATACCTAATTCACAGTCGATAGCCATCGTCTATTACAAGTATTTGTTAATTTCAATGGTACCTGAAATAGAAATAAGCATACATATGTATATATATACATATGGCAAATTGAAAATATTTGAACTAAAGAAATTAAGTCTGAGTTTATTTCATCATCATTAATGAATAATTGTTTTATTAAAAATATAATTTATAATTTTTTTGACACTCAAAATTCAGAAAAAAGCTACAAATATAAAAAAGTAACAAACATACACATATATATACAATAAACATATATAAAAACATTAAAAAGCTAAATTTAGCTTAAAAAATTTAGCTTATATATATATGCATATATATACATATATATATGCATACATATACATATATATGCATATATATACATATACATATATATATATATATATATATATATATATATATATATATATATATATATATATATATATATATATATATATATATATATTATAGAATAAACATTAATTTTTTCTGAATAGCTACTAGACGAGCTTAGGTGGGTTTCTTTCATTTTTGCGTTTTTTTTTATATTTTCCCCGTTAAACAAAAAATTTTGCGATTTCTGGAGGTATAATTTGACGAGAAATTTTAGAAAAAGAAGTTGGCAGCAGTGGTGTATTCCAACTATTAGCTTTTTTAAGCTAAATTTAGCTCTTTAATGTTTGATTTAGCTTCAAAAATTTCATTTAGCTTTTAGCTTTTTGCAAAAGTTTATTTAACTTTTTTAGCCTTTTCTGATATTTCAACAAAAAGTACAATAGAACAAAGTATGCGTAACCACAGAAAATCGCCGCAA
This sequence comes from Wohlfahrtia magnifica, assembly GCA_023159175.1. Classification (NCBI taxonomy): domain Eukaryota; kingdom Metazoa; phylum Arthropoda; class Insecta; order Diptera; family Sarcophagidae; genus Wohlfahrtia; species Wohlfahrtia magnifica. The sequence goes on from JAKWBJ010000075.1 coordinate 161,914, forward strand.
AAATAATACTAACATTGTAAAATATGACATCAAAAAACAGATATAGTGGCTACAAGCCAAACTCGGACACTATAATAAACTGATTTTGTTGATAAAAATCAAACTAATAAGAAATAGTTAAGGAAAGCATTTGTTTGATTTTTTATTTTTATTTTATACACATATATCAGTTTGATTATTAGTTTGATTTTTATCAACAACATCAGTTTATTATAGTGTATATATTGTGTATATATTGTATATATATTAATATATATATATATATATATATATATATATATATATATATATATATATATATATATATTAAGCTATTAAAAATAAAGAACAAAATTAAAATTCTATATATATATATATATATATATATATATATATATATACAGAAATCAAACTAATAATCAAACTGATATATGTGTATAAAATAAAAATAAAAAATCATATATATATATATATACATATATATATATATATATATATATATATATATATATATATATATATATATATATATATATATATATATATATATATCTATACAGAATTTTAATTTTGTTCTTTATTTTTAATAGCTTAATATATATATATATATATATATATATATATATATATATATATATATATTTATTATATATATGTATAAAATATATATATATATATATATATATATATATATATATATATATATATATATATATATATACAGAATTTTAATTTTCTATAATTTTATATATATATATATATATATATATATATATATATATATTAAGCTATTAAAAATAAAGAACAAAATTAAAATTCTGTATATATATATATATATATATATATATATATATATATATATATATAATTATATATAATATCTTAATTTTATTTATTGTAGTAAACATTAAACATATGCTGTCAAGTTTTTCTTGCACAGCAGAAATTTACTAAATAAAACAATTCAAGGATATCGTCCATCTATATCTTATTGCAAAAAACATGCTTCAAAACGCATATACATATACATAAATATGTTTAAGTATTTAATGATCATAATTGGTAAACGTCCAGAAAACGAAATATTTTAAAATTACAATTTTCAACAAAATAAAATATTTATAATTTACAATTATTAACTGTATACACATTTTGTTTAAGTTTTTTTATGTGAATTTTTTTGGAATTTGCAATGCAATATACAAAAAATATTGCCTGTTGTTTTTGTACAAAAATTAGTTGTTCAAACAACTTCACCTTATCTAATTTCTCCATGATTTTCAACAATTCACAACTACACAGTTGTTTCTAAAGGGGGGCTTAGACGGTAACACAAGTCGTACGACATGTAAAATTTTTGTGTAGAAGAGATCGGATAGTATCGTATGAACTTAATATGTAATGAGAACGTACGACATTTAGAGGAAATACGGATGAAAATTTGCCGGTCGTAAGGCTCTCTTTGTTTTTTAAAACTTTATTATATCAGGGCTGTATTTTTATGTAAATACATAAATAAAATAAACAAAGAAAAAAGCATATTTTTTCGGTCGCACTATTGGTCTCTTTTGAAACAGCTGCTTTCATTTTACTTTGTTTTAGTTTTTTTTCGAATCGTGTAAGCGTAAACAAAATCTCTCGTAAGATTTTTACTCTCATTCTTAAAATATGGAATTTTATAATATTTTCTCTGTGATTTTACGTCCGTAAAGTCCCATCGTCTAAGCCCCCTTAAGTATTTTTGAAATTTTTTATGTTGTTATTATTTTTTTATTTTTTATTTTATTAAGCCAAACGCAGCGCTACCGTTGAGTTTTTTAAAATAATGGCACAAAAAGGGGATTTAAAAAAAAGTCGCACAGTTTGTTTTCTCGCTTTTATTGAAATAAAAACTTAAACAGAGAAAAACAAAAATAATTCTATAGTTTAATAAATAACAAATAATTCATTACTAATGTTAAAATTAATTTTTTTGTAATATAACTTTATAGCATATGTATAAGATGTATGTAATGTACATGTATGTAATATATGTACATGTATGTTTTTAAAATTTTATATATATTACTTTTATTGACCCCTTTAATACATATATATAATAGGTTTATTTCGTTTAAATAATTCTTTTTCATTAAGAAATAGCAAAATGTCGGAAGAAGAAAGACCATTAAGTCCAATAAAACTTTTGTAATTATTTGCATTTTATTTTCAATTTGCTTTCTATATTTTTCTATCAGTTTACTATTTGGAATCCAATTTTCTATTTCCTTATCTAATAAATTTAATGAAGACAACATGGATGCATGAGTTTCTAATTTTAATCTATTTGTTAACTTATTTTTCACAAGGCCTAATTTAGAAAAAACTCGTTCAGCACACGCGCTGCTGTGAGTTAACATACGCGGAGCCAGCTTGTATAAGTTTAAGTACAAAGGTTCATTTAATGAATTTTTAGTATTACCTATTGTTCGCCAAAAATGTTCACAATTCTTAAACTTAAAATTTCATTCATATTGTTTATCTTTTGCCTTACTCTCTAATAATTTATATACGCTAATAATATCCTCTAGAACACTTATAATTAAATTCTGAAATCAGATCTATGTAGGCAAAATCTTCAGTGCTTGTAAAAAGGCTCGGTTGAAAAAAACTTAAGACTTTCAGCCTTTTATCATTAGCGTTGATTCAAAATAATATTTCGCCACATAGTTATTTATAAAACTTTAAAATATTTGTTTTTATTGCTATACATTCTACATCCGATATATTTTTAGAATTTATTGCTAATTCAACTTCATGGCCTATGTATATATTTGTAATATCTTTTATATTAAAAGTATCTTTGTAATTAGTATTCCCAGCCTTTGTTACTTTAATGTATTCTATTTTGAAAAGTTTGCACTAAAATTTATTTTGTGTAACTCGGTAAAAATATAATTTGTGATGTTTCACTCTAAAAACATTTATTTAGTTTGTTTGTTATACCTAATATATAGGAAACAAATTTTGTATAAACCAGATTTTCAAATGTTAAATCTTTTGAATGACGCTAATTTTTTCTAAAGTTGACGTTGTTTATTAATATTCTAGCGATAATGAAATTTTATTGTGAAAAATCTGATTTAAAAGATAAAAAATGTTAGTGGTGCTAATGTCCCAAAAAAAGTGGCAATGGCAAAAACTTATGAAAAGTCGCACAAAATGATTTTGGCCGTCAAAAAAGTTGCAAAATACGACTTTAGTCGCATCAACGGTAACGCTGCCTGCAAGTAAAGAATGAGCTGACTCTGTTGCAGCGAGGCCGTTGTGATACTAAAGTATCACTTTTGAATTAATGACACTTTTTATGACTCTTTTTTAATTAAACCCATTGTATAATTTTAACGAAATATATGCCACTTTTTGACTCCATTTGAAAAAGAGTAAAAGTTCCAAAATTCCTCACGAAAATTCTCAGTACACTTAGTTTTTATATACATATGTATGTTGTATATGTACATAACATACATGAGTTTTGTGAACATACATATATGTATATAAAAATTACATTCGATATTATTATTACAACTGACTTTTGTTCTATGCATACCTAATTTTTTTTCAAATTAATAATTACAATTGTTACAAAAGAATATTTTTTTTTAATGACTCAGTTACCGCATTACTCCCCGGACACGAGAGGCCGACCCAGCATTCATTAAATAAAAGACGGAGAATTGGCACTATATGTCGATGTCTCCGACAATGGTGTTGGCACAGCTCTCCATCAGAGCGTAGATGGAGCTCTTCAACCTCTAGAATTTTTTTCAAAAAGATTATCAAGCACACACCAAAAATACAGCACATATAACCGTGACAGCGGTATACCAAGGTATTTGCGATTTCCGTTATTTGCTGAAGGGTAGACGTTGTTATATTGTAACCGACCATCACACTTTGACTTACACATTTCGTCAAAAACCCAAAAAGGTGAAAAAATTCCATGGCAGAATTTCTTTCTCGTATTCAATCCTTATATAAAAATGTCGATTACGCAAAAAGAAAACGATGAGCTTAAAAAACTGCAGTGAGGTATAATCTCTTACTCACTTAAACTTACATATTTTGCATTTATAGACTCTAAACTCGATTTGGATTGTGACACCTCGACAAAAAGCGCCAGACCACATACAGTGGCTCCAACGCAAATTTGGACACTGTACCAAAATATTTTCGATCGCTTAAAAATCATACATTTTAATTACATTTTAAAAAATGTTGTTATTTTCTTATTTGTGTATATCTTCCACTTACAAAAGGAAAAACCAACTCAGAAATTTAACAATTGTACGTAAAATTGATGTTGAAAACGCTTTGTAAGTCAAAATGACTTGCACAAGCCAAACTTATTATGGATTAATAACTGCAACTCTGTGATTTCAATGCGATATAATTTACATATTTAGGGGAAAAGCCTTTAGATAAGTTTTCGAAAATTATACAGAATAAACAGAGCTGAAATCAAGATGATGGCTAGGCAACGGGGGCAAACTAGTATCGAAGTAAGAAAGCTTATTATTGAGCATGCAAGAAAAGGAAAAAGTGTTAGCGTAATTTCAAAAATTTCATTCAACTGTGCACGACATAATAAAACGTTTCAAAGTCAATAAAACAGACTAAAACATGCCCACAACAAAAATTTTCTGAGGCAGAAGAACGTTTTTTGTCAAAAAAATTGAAGCAAATCCCTTTCTAAGTGCTCCAAAACTTGCTTTACAGAGTTGGTCTTAATGGTAGAAGAGCTAGACAAAAACCTCTTATTAGTGAGCGCCATCAAACCAAAAGACTTAAATTTGCAAAAGAGTACCAAAATAAGGGTTTCTCTTTTTGGAAAAACGTTATGTTCACCGACGAAAGCAAATTTAACGTATTTGGGTCGGATGGTAAACCAATAGTATGGGGGGGATAAAATCAGGAACTATGTTTGAATAACTTGAAACTGACAGTAAAGCATACGGGTGGTTCAGTGTTTGTCTAGGGCTTATTTTCTGCATCATGTCCAGGATCTTTGCATTTTATTTGACTATCATTGATCAAAATGTTTATTTAAACATTTTAAAAGAAAACTTGCCAAAAAGTGTGGATAAGCCTGCTCTGGATAACGGTTGGTACTTTTACCAAAATAACGAATCCAAACACAAGGCCCACAAAGTAAGATCTTGGCTGCTATACGTCCTGGAAGCGCCATCCCGGAGCCCCGACATAAATCCTATTAAAAATTTGTGGGATTATTTCCATAAAAAAGTTCAGCATCAGTCGATTTCCAACAAATCTGAGCTAAGAAGGGTTTTATTAGAAGAATGGGAAAAAATACCAGCTGGTTACTGCCAAAAATTGGTCGAATATATTCCCAAAAGACTCCAAATGGTTAAAAAAACAAGGGTCTGCAAACAGAATATTAATTTATGTAGCCGTATAAATAAACATCAAACTAATAAGAAATAGTTAAGGAAAGCTTTTGTTTGAATGTGTAATTTTTTTAACAGATTGAAGTCTTTTTAGTTGTAAGCAGAAATAAACTAAAAAGACTTCAATCTGTTAAAAAAAATTACACATTCAAACATAAGCTTTCCTTAACTATTTCTTATTAGTTTGATTTTTGATATATATACATATATTATATATATATATATATATATATATATATATATATATATGATATATGTATGATATATATATATATATATATATATATATATATATATATATATATATATATATCATGTGGGAAAATAACGTTCCTTACCAATATCTTGTCACCAACCGCTACATCTGACTCCTTTGCCCCTCTCTTTTTATCAGATCGCATTTTCCCTTTATGTTTAAGCAAACAATCTTGATCTTTTTCAGCAGAGTCAACTGCTGCTTCCTTCATGTCTTCAATTCCAGGAATTTTATCTCTGATTACCAGGTTAAGCATAAGCTGAGTTGGCGCAACACCTGTTGTGCAATGTGGAGTGACATTATACATATGAACAAATTTTTGTAGCTCTTCCAATAAATTACGGCGATTTGCATGAGCTATCTTAAGCCGTTTCACCAATGACTTGTTCATATTTTCCACTTCGCCGTTAGCTTGTGGCCAATATCGAGGGGTTAATATTTGCTGAATACCACTTTCTCTACAATATTGATCGAACTCCGAACTTATATATTGTCTTCCATTATCGGTCCTTATAGATTTAGGATAACCGAGTCTGCAGAAGATTTCTTTCATCGAATTTATAATGGCCTGTGACGATATTGTACGAAGAAGTTTGAATTCCATGTATCGGGAAAAATAATCAATGAAAACCAAAACACATTGTCCATTCGGCAATGGTCCTAATAAGTCACTTGCCAATGTAATCCAGGGTCCTTCTGAAAATGGATGTCTATCCATTGGAACTGGAGGCGCTGGTTGAGATACCAATTGCATGTTTTTACATATTTTTTGCCTCCTTATCGTGAGAGGCCACCAAACGTTAGATTTCAATCTGCGCTTCATCACAGATTCTCCGGGGTGGCCTTCATGTGCAATAATTCGTGTACCTCTCAACAAAATTCTACTTAAATATGACAGTTCGAACCGATATGGGTAGTAATTATTGCTTGTAGCATTAGACCATGAATTATTAGTGAGGCACATAATCGCATCTATGATGTCTTCATCCAAAGAACTTTTACCAGCGATTTCCGTAATTGATAACGCAACAGGAGTGTTTATGGACACAACATGTAAAATATTTTGCTCGCCTTTCCAGTCAAATGAACCAGGATTATTTTCGTGGCACAATCTAGACAATGAGTCTGCAATATTTTCTTTTTCAGCCTTGTAAATAACCTTGAACTTAAATGCCTGAAGTCGAAGTAACCAGCGTTCAATGCGTGCTGGAGGTTTTGACGTTGGCTTGAAAATAGCTTCCAATGGCTTATGATCAGTCACCAATTCAAATTCCAGACCAGCCAGGTAATAATAGAATTCTTCTACTGACCATACTAAAGCCAGGCTTTCTTTTTCGATCTGAGAATAGCGTTTTTCCACATCTAATAACGATTTACTTTCAAATTAAATTATATGTGGATCATTTCCATCGAACTGGATTAGAACTGCTCCGAATGCCACGGGGCTTGCATCCGCTATCAAATGAGTTTTCTTCGTTAAATCAAAATACGAAAGTTTTGAAACATTGGTAAAATTTTTCTTTCAACACTCAAAATAGTTCTTCATTTCCACGGTCCATTCAAATTTTACATGAGCCCTCAATAAACGTCTTAGAGCCTCCGTATGATGAGCCAAATCTGGTATAAATTTTCCTACATAAGTTATTAAACCAAGGAAACTGCGAAGTTCTTCTCTATTTTTGGGGTCTCTAAAATCCATAATCGTGTCTTCCTTTTCTGGGTCAACTTCTATGCCTTCAATGGATAAGATATGTCCCAAAAATGCTAACTTGTGAGTCTTCCAAATACATTTGTCATCATTCAATAATACATTATTCTCAGCGAATATCTTCAAAACTTCCTTGACAACTTTATTATGATGTTTTTTTCATGGCATTTGGACATGATGCTAACATTTCTTCCAAAAGTCTTTGAAAAATTTCAGGAGCCGAATTGACTCCAAACAAAAGACGCTTATACCTGAATAATCCGCGTGGTGTAATAAATGTGGTAATCTCTCTGATGTCTTTATGCAGTTCAATTTGATGGTATGCATTCTTCAAGTCTAAACGGGAAAAGTATCTTGCCCCTCTGAGTCTTGGCATGAATGTTTCAAATGTTGGCAGAGGATAATTTTCTCTTGATATAGCTTTATTTGCTCTTCGCATATCAATACACATCCGGATGTCACCGTTTTCTTTAAAAACCCAAACAATGGGCGATATCCAGCAGCTTGGTCCGAATACGGGTTGAATGATATCAGCTTTAACGCCTTCCTCCAGCTTCTTGATTACTTTTTCTTCTGGCGCAATATGAATACGACGAACTGGTTGCTGTACAGGTGTTACATTATGATCAATAGATAATTTCACCTTAATGTGTTCTATTTTGGAAATGTTGCAAATTCGTCAACTTTATTAATATTAAGTCCCAAACACAACACATTCAATTTAATAGCTGTATCTTTTCCCAACAACGATTGTCTTCCATTTTCAATGACATAAAATGTAGCAAACGTTTCAGGTTGTTGTTTTATAAATATGGGTGCCTCAAAAACATAGAGTACACTGAGTAAACGATCAGAAGCATATGCACGAAAATTATTATTCGACTCTGTTCGAATATTAAATACTGTTGATTTGTTCTGTTGTAATTGTTCCCAATCGTATTTGCTTAACAAGTTGAATTTAGATCCAGAATCTATAATCATTGATATGGCCTGTCCTCCAATGTGACACAAAACTTTTTCATCCATTTTATGGTTTCTTGATATTTTAAAACAATCGCTTTCATTTTTCATTTTAGATGTGCTTTTTTCCGAATCTTCAACATGACGTACATCACAACGCTTACGTTTTACATTCATAAATTTCCTTTGAAGATGTGGGCGTTTCAAATTAATTTTACACTTTCGAGCAAAATGCCCAACACGATTACATTTATTACATTTCCGATTTTTAGCTGGGCAATCAAAACTGTTCTCATTATGATCATTGCGTCAACATCTACCACATTCATTTCTTTTATCAATTTCGAACTTCTTAGTAATATTTATTTTATGTACAACATCCAAACTTTCTTTCGGTTCCATAGATTGCGATTGCTTTTGAATTTGTTCATCAACTTGACATAGTTGTATAATTTCATTCAATTCATATTCTTTTTCCAATAATTACCGCTTCAAATCCAAAGGTGCCCATTCATCAATAATTTTGCCAATTAAACAAATGCTTTCGATTACACGTTTTGTCGTACCAAACAAACATTTCGACATCTGCTGTCGCAATCTTAAAACGAATTGATTGAAATTTTCACCTACAATTACATTTATATTGCGAAATACATGTCTTTCGAACACAGAATTGCGCTTCGGTGTGAAATATTCGTTTAACTTGTCAACCAATATCTGAAATACATCCTTTGGGTCCTTCTCGTTGAACGTTTCAAATGCTCCAGGTATTGAGTAAGCGACTTCTTGCAATTGTGGTCCCCCGATATACAATAATTTATTTCTTTTCTTCAAACTTGAGGTTATTTCCTCTGAATCGACATATATTTGGAAAGATCTTAACCATCTTTCCCATTCCGGACGAATCAGTGGTTTTTCAATGGATGCACACATTAATGGCTTCAACTTTTCAGCTATTCCACTTTCCCGCCTACCGGCAGTCTGCCCTTACTTCCAGCAAATAATCTCTCATGACAATCCGTCACTGGCATCTGCCACATACTTTGGCCAACTGCCTCTGCCGTTTTAGCAGATCATATTTTGTACCGGCTACTTCTCCTGCCCTTTTAGCAGATAATAAACAATAATTTACATGTTTCCACCGTTGAAACATTTTTCACACCCCTTTCCTGCCCATCTTGAAACTTTCCACAAAACCTTAATTTCCTCACTTATTTCTATAAACCACCGATTTAACTCGTCGCCAATGTACCAACCCGCTAATTTGTATAATGAATAATACACTTTAAATACGTTAAAGAGTGAACGTTTATTTAGAACTTCTGGTTTCTTATTCTATCGATTTCTATCTATCTATATCCATATTTTCCTCTTCTGTCAATCACAGTTCAATGCTGATGTTGATATTCTTGACGGTGGTGTTATATTGGCAGCTTATGCATTTAGAGAAGTTTTTCAATAGTATTGATACTCATAACCAGTTACTAGCTAATGCTATGAGGTGATACCGCTGTCGAAAAACTTTTTTTCTTTTTTAAGATGGTCTGGCCTGGTATTGAACCGACGGCCTTCTGCTTGGTAGGCGGGTGTCTTACCTACCATACCACAGCGGCACACGTATTCTTATACGTCATGAGAAATACATTTTATAGGTATACAACACAAAGCCTCTCAGCAACGCGGGAAGAGTTATTCTAGTTATAAATAAACGTATTGTATATTTTTATTTACTTATTTATTTATTTAAATCTATAGACAATACATCCTTACAGACCAAAGATTAAATTTCCTTTTTATAAGACCATTACTTTTAGAAAGATTTATAAAGAAATATTTGGAAAGATTTATAATATTATAAAATTTATTAAAATTTAAGCAAATTCTGCGAAATGGATTGTTATTTGCATATACAGTTATAATAACTTAAACTTATTGGCTGAAAGTTCCGAGTAACACTAAGCATAATACGACGACTTTTTAAAATTGGTAGCTTAATAAGACCAAGCCTACTTTCATAAGATGGCAGCGCATAAGAGTTCCAACCAAGGCCACGTAAACAAAATAATAAAAACTGCTTCTGTACAGACTCGATGCTGTTAATATCTATGGTATAGTATGGATTCCATATAATCGATCCATATTCAAGTATCAGATGAATTAATGACGTATATAATTGTTTTGTGATATAAGGATCTGAAAACTTCTTAGACCAGCGCTTCATAAGACCAAGAACACTATTTGCTTTGTTTACAGTTAGTGCTATATGATCACAAAAATTTAGTCTTGAGTCCAGCAAAATACCAAGATCTACCATATTGTCAACTTTTAGAAGAACTGTACAATTTATATGATAGGTAGATTTCAATTCGTTTATTCTGTAGATTGATATATATTTACATTTTTTTATTCTATGGAATTTATTTGACACCAATAAAAAGTTTTATCAATATCCGATTGTAGCAAAATCTGATCATAAGAGTATTCAAAGTCTTGCATATTTTTACATCATCAGCATACATTAAAATTTTCGAATACGAAGTTACTGAAGGCAAATAATTAATAAAGTAAATAATATTGGACCCAAATGGCTACCTTGAGCAACACCGGAAAGAACTTCAGATTCTTGCGAAATAACATCTCTAAGCTTTGCTTTCAGTGTTCTGTTAGATAAATACGATTTTAACTACTTCAAGGTAGTTGTACTAAAGCCCATATATGATAATTTGTGAATTAAAAACTCATGAATTACTTTATCAAACCCTTTAGAAAAATCCACGTAAGTAACATCCGTTTGTTTCTTATCTAAAAAGCCATTGTGTATGATAGAGGTAAGTTCCAGAATATTAGTTGTTGTAGAACGTGATTTGCAAAAACCATGTTGACATGCGGTAAGCAGCGAAGATATTTGATGATGGAGGCTATCAGTTAAAATTTTTTCAAGAAGTTTAGGAATAGCATTAAGTTTAGCAATTCCTCTATATTTTGATAATTCTACTTTGCTACCACTTTTAAACAATGGAATTATAAATGATTTTTTCCATACAGCTGGTAAATAATATAATTCAAGAGATTTGTTAAATATTTTAGTAAGTGGATAGCACAGGGATTCAGCACAATTTTTTAAGACGCAATTAGGTATTCTACAGGACCAGAATTGAAAGAAGATTTTAAAAATTTGAAATTGGATAAAACGGTTATGTAGTAAATAGATAAGATATGTACACCAGGTGAATACGATACTTCAAAAGGATATTGCAAGTTTCTGTTATATACAGTGTATCCAAAAATGAGTATGCAGGTAGCTATTCAATCTATTTACATATTTCATTTAAATAAGAGCCTATAAGTTAATTCAAACAAAAAAGTTTTACTTCAGTTTTGTAGAGTTAAATACCCAGGGTAGTTGATTTTCTGTGTTCCTCGTGTGACTAGTACAACAAAGTGACGTGTCAATTTGTGTGTCAATTTTCCTCCTTTAGGTCATCTCGCAATATTATAGCTATTTAAATTTATTCTTTTCATAACAGGTATATGACGCTAGTTAACTTTTTGTGTACATTATACAATTGTTCCTATCTACCTCTGAATACAAGTTACCATAGATGTGAAGTTTACGTGAGTTACTTATAGGTCCATGCCTTGGTAGTTGCGGAAAATCATGTTCCTCAGCATTAAAAACCCCATCACCCTTATGGGTTACCCGATGAAATTTCTCCAAGTATTCTTCCCTTTGGATCATCTGCTGACATTCATTAAGTTCTTTTGCAAACAATTGTAGCACTTATAAATTATGTCACCTTCACCATTATAAAACATACAACCACACGTTAAAATTTTTTGCACCATAACAATACATAGGACATTTGGGGAATTGTGTAGGGCCCCTGTTGCCATTTAAATGTCTTCTTCAATACACAGAGACATTACAAAATTATCTTAACTTCATAATCTCCCTCTTAGAAATCTGTTGACGATCAAGCACCATAAGATATATTGCGTCGTCTATATTGAATCTCTTAGTCGCCAATTCCTTTACGCTTACCGGCTTTATATTGTGCGAGCTGACAAATTCGTCACAAATAATGTTAATATCAAAACGTGGTAGACGTAGACCAAATAGAATTAATTTGAAGGTTTTTTTCACTTAATGTGTTTAGAACTGGTATTGTCTCTCTTTCAGAACATGTAGTGCATCTTTGTATAAGATAAGCGAGTTGGAAATTATTTTAGTTTCAATAGACAGATATTCCTTTTAAATTATATTGTTCGCTAATGAAACCAATAACATTAGAAATACTATGTGAAGAATCTATAATAATAGGAGGAATTTTCTGCTTAATTAAAATCAGCAACTGTAATCTTTTGGAGTTTGTTATAAGACTGTATTTCTTTCTCTTTTGAGCATAACATATCCAAACACAAAGTTTTTAGCAAAACTGTAACAGGTATCAAGCTTGAGGCAGAGATGCCAAAAAGTGTTGTGTAATGTTAATTATCACTGCAAAAACATAATTTTTTTCTTCTTTTGCTGCAAAAACGAACTTTTTTGCTTGCCTTAAGAGTTTTATTGTTATCTGTCTTTCCAAATTTGTTGCATAAGAATTTTAACAACAATTATTTTGGGTGTCAACCATCCAGACAAAATAGAACGTTTGGTGACTTCAGACAAATCGGGCATTAGAGCTGGCTTGAAAAAATGTATAAATTCTCGCAATCCAACGTAAGCCCAGAGTCTTAGCGGTACTGGCGTCTGACATTTTTAAAAATCGGAATCAAGTAGATGCTCGGGGAGTGAGTCCTCAATAAGATTTCTATCATTCGAAGTCTATTTACGTAGAGAAAAACCAGCAGATTTTAAAACATTAATTATCACGATTACGAATCGCTTTCTTAATAGAATGCGAACCAGCTATGATCTCAATGGATTTGACTGACATTTTCTTTTAAGAGCCACAGTCGTTTCAAAATTTTTGGGTACTACTAGGATTAAGTTGTCTACTCTTACGAGCATTAGCTTGAGTGAAGTTATGACTTCCAATGATACCCGAAACGGAATCCAAAGTCTGAGCTAAGCCGAGAATTATCTATCTATCTTGGAAGGAGGGAGGGTGTATTGGGATTGAATTATTACCCCGGGTGGGAGGTTTGGTCTTAATCATCCATCAAGTCCATAAACCTCAATAAACGATATGCATTTAAAATATATCGTATATGTAGATGTATATTTGGTCTTGACGTCCTAGGCCGACAATTTGACATCCTCGGCATTTTCCAAGTCTTCTTAACTGTCACGAAAGACTTTCCACAAACGGAACAATTCTTACCGATCTGTACCTAATGAGTGCACAGGCTATTGTTCTTCTGTATCTATATACCACATTGTTGAACCTTTTGACTACCTTATAACGTCCATCCCAGTTAGTTTGAAGCTTGGGAGATAATCCCTTTTTCCACTATGGGTTGTAGAGTAGAACCAGTTGTGCCTTCTAAAAGCCTTCAGTATTTGCTGCACGATCATACCTGGCTTTCATTCTATCGCTTACCATTTTTATACTTGTGCGCACAAATTCATGAAGTTCATTGAGCCTTTCCCGTTTTTCAGCGTATGTGGCATCCCTCTCTGTGGCAGGCTTAACACCAGGCAGTTTTATCTCAGTCCCAAAAATAATCTTGGCTGGTGATCTAGGTGTTGAGTCATGGTCAGCTGATCGGTACACCAGTAGAAATCTCGGAATATGTTCGTCCCAATCATTCTGTTGCTTGCTCACTACTTTTCGCAAGTTTCCTCCAAGGTTCGACTAAATCGTTCTACCATTCCATCAAACTGCGGGTGAAGCGACGTCGTTAAAGTTTTCTTAATACCATATATCTTACACATTTCTTTGAATATAGCAGATTCGAAATTTCTGTCCTGATCGTAATATAGCTCTAGTGGAACCCCATAGCGGCATACCCAGTTCTTCACAAAAACATTTGCAATCGTATTCGCCTCTTGACTGCGTATGGGATACATTTCCGGCCGTTTACAGAAATAATCCATCACAACGAGAACAAAACGATTTCCGGCATCACTGACAGGAAAAGAGCCTGCTATGCGCTCGAAGGGTACGCCCGAGTTATATTGTTGCAATTGATCTCAGCTTCTTACTGGACCTTTAGCTGCAATATACTGGGTATAGTTTGCTATTCAATCCGCCACTGCTTGCTGGCATCCAACCCAATAAAAACGTTCTTTTAGTTTTTCAAGAGTCTTTGCTAACCCAAGGTGTCCTCCGCAGTTCCATTATGGAACTCATTTAAGATTTCCTTCACACTGGAGGAAGGCACCACTATTAGGTTGGATAAAGTTTTTCCATCTGCACTTTCCCAATGGCGATATAAGCACCCATTAATCAACTTCAAACTGTCCCATTGTGCCCAATACGGCTTTGTAAGAGGACCTTCTGCTGATATTTCATTGCAGTTAGGGCGTTTGTTCTCTTCCTTAGATGTTATAATCTTTGCCAATGTTGGGTCACTTCTTTGCGCTCCTGACGAGTTTGCGTTAGACGAGTATCAATGCTGGATTTCTTCTTCTCAGCCTTCGTACAATGTTTACACTCCAAATTAAAAAGCACTTCCGTGTTTTATGCTTCTTCGGTGTTCAATGTTAAAGTTATGAGCCTGGATGCGCTCAATCCAATGTGCTAGCTGTCAATCAGGGTTCTTCAATTTCAGCAGCCATCTCAATGCGGAATGATCAGTCCTTAGCAGAAAATCTTGGCCATATAGATACTTATGGTAATGTTTTATGCATTGCGGCACTGCTAGTATCTCACGTCGGGTCACACAATAGTTCTGTTCAGGATTTGACAGGGTGCGGCTATAGTAGCCTACGACTCTCTCTGTCTCATTGACCTCTTGTGGAAGTAAACTACAAATATCATATTCGCTGACATCAGCGTCTGGTATGAATTTTACACTTGGGACTGGATACGCCACATCCGGTGCAGCACACAATATATATTTTAGTGCCTGAAATGCCTTTCCTTGTGACTCACATCAATGATACGCCTTTGATTTCTTGGTGAGAGCTTTGAGAGCTTGCTGCCATGCTCGCAAAGTTAGGCACAAAGCATCTGCAATATGTGCATAGTCCCAAAAAGCTACGTAATTCATGAGGATTCTGAGGACGAGGCCAGCCCTTTACTGTTCGTATTTAATTTTTATCTGTGGAAATGTCATCTGCTGTAACAAGATGCTCCAAATATTTTACTTGTTTTTGGAACAACGCATATTTCTTTACGCTTAATTTTAGTCCAGCCATTGATATTCGTTGCAGAACTTTTGCCAGGTTTTTGATAGGTTTATCAAAAGTTCTGCCCATCACAATTATGTCATTAAGGTACGCCAGGCAAAAGTCCCTTTAGTACGCGCTTCATAAGCCCTTTCAATGTAGCCGGTGCATTGCAGAGCTCAAATGATATCACTCTAAACTGCAATAAGCTAGTTTTTGCACTAAAAGTAGTTTTTTCCTTATCCTTGTCTGCAATCTCTATCTACCAATATCCGATTTGTAGATCCAATGTAGAGAACCACATCCTTCCAGCTAGCGCCTCGAGCGTATTGTAAATTCTTGGTAGCGGGTAGCTGTCCTTTTTAGTGATATCGTTCAGATACATGTACGCAGAATCTTATTTTGATTACAGGTGGGCTCCATGGACTTGATGATGGTTCAATTACACCGCTCTTCTCCATTTCATTGACCAGCTCCTTAACCTTATTACGCTTCGCCAGAGGTATACTTCTGGGTGACTGTTTTGTCGATCTCGCTTCGCTAGTATTAATTTCATGTTTGACTATGGCTGTTCTAACTTTTTCGTGGCGCAGGTTTACTTCTTTAGCAGCTGTACCTCTCTAGCAGCTTTTAGGCTTTATTTCTTTCTGGAGCTACTAGACCTGCTACCTATTTCTCTACATTTTCGTCAAATACCTGTTGGTTCTTGGCTGACATATTTGTAGGTTCCGGCAATTGTTCGCTATTTATTACCGCCTCTACTTAACCACATTTGCCTACCTCGGAGTTTTCACAAATGTATTTTTCTTGGCCTGATAGATTGAGCACTCTCACTGGGACTATTCTTTGATTGTTGGATTTGACTGGAGCCTTTGCTGAAAAAAGTCCGCATTAATTTCTGCTAGTTCTTTTACACACAAGCGTTTGTTCTGAAAATCTCTCTTTATATTAATGGCTCAGTTTGAGGTGGTAGTTTTGTTGTTTGACAGCAACTAATCTTCTAGAGTGCACTTGATGCTGGTATCCCATGTTAAGAGGTATATCTATATGACGCCAATTTATTATCTGTTGTCCTATATTCAAATGATGATGCCATGGACTATCGTGAAATCGGCACCAATGATAACCTCGTCTACGATGTCGGCGATAATAAAAATATGCCTCAGTTTTTCCGTAGACGGTGGCAGCTACTGAGGAGTAGCTGTTCGTAGTCTTTAACACTTTCTCTTTACTATATCAGGTCTGATGATAAATTGCGTCGCACCGGTGTCTATAGTGAAGGCATGTTGTCTGCCATTAATGTACCCACAAACTGTAAGGTTGCTGCTATTTTTCTGTATCACTGCTATGGAAATCGTGGGGCCCACGTTTGTGGGAGCTAGCTCTTGCCCCTCAGTGCTAGCTCCTTTTAGTTTAACGGGGACTCTGATGGTTACTGGTAGTTGGCCCGTTTATTATTTTTCGGTGGTGAGACGGATCTGGACCTATTGCGTGGCGCTTTTACATTTTTCTAAAAGTGACCGCTTTTCCACAATTAAAACATTTTAATTTTGACTTCTGTTCAGCCAGGAATCGCTTTACTTACTCTATTTTGCTGATTTCGTCCTTCTCTGCCACAACTGTAATTTTACCTTGTGTATTTGTCGCTTTGACTTCGTGCGAGCGGTCTCCTGTGCTGGTGCAAACGCCACAGTATCCGCAAAAGTTGTCCTTTGTGTTACACATACAGCTAGCTTAACATCTGGGTCTCGTATGCCGTTGACGAAGGCTTCGGTTTTGAGATCATTTAGTAGTGAGTGATTTTCCCCTGGATAGGTAAGCTGCACCAACCTCTCGACTACCATTTCTGAGGCCTGTAGTGACTCATTAGCCTTTCGCATTCGGCAGCTTAACTCCATGCGATACACATCCCGTTTGTGCTCGTCAACAAATTTACGCTGTAGCGCTTAAGTCGTTGCAGTCGTTTCTGCAGCTGGCTGGCATGGTTTCTAGAACCTCCGCCGCAGCACTTTTTAACGCCAAAATAAGTATGAGAGCCTTCTCTTCATCGTCCCATTCGTTTCTACTGGCTACAGTGCCGAATTGAAATTTAAATACCGCCAAAAGTGTACTGCCATCAAATTAAGGTGTTTTTATTTTGCTTTTATTTTGCTTCTGATATGATTCGTACTGGTTCGATTTTTGGCACTAAGGACTGTTGATTTTTTTCCATTACATTCAATTTTTCATTAACAGTTCTCAAAATTTTACATTCTTGACAACGCACCATCTTCCATTTTGCTTACCGTCTCATATATTTCTCGTAACTTATCGGTTGTTTCTTCAAATTTGTGTTTAAGTTATTTCGAAGTTTCTCGTACCTCAGACAAAAGCTTTTGATTATCAGCTGTAGAAGTTTCTTGTGCGTTCGCCACAGTATTAATTTTTATATAAGTTTTTCATTATCAGCAGTAGAAGTTTGCCGTACCTCATTAGAAATATCTTTTCAATACTTGCTAGAAAGTTCTGGTTCTGACCTTACATCTGTTTCATCATGGCAGTTGGCAGTGTATTGATGTCCAAACTGCTTGTGGTTGCAGCAGCACTTATCTCAGGATCATTCTCATCATCAATTTCGCGAGTATCGACGTTTTTGTAATTCAGTTTTATTATCGGTTGTTGATAGCTCTAATTTATTGAATTCCCGTCTGAACCTGTCCACTCTTAATTCTTGGAATTTCATTTGACTCCGTTTTATTTATTTTATTTTTAATTATTTTATTTTGAAATATTTTATTTTATATAAGCAATCTCACTTCTGACACCATTAACCTTTTTAAAACGTTTTGATTCTTTTAAATTGCGTTAAATAAATTAAATATATGAATTTGTTCTTTTATTAAGTGTTTTTTTATTTGTACAATTTATTTTTGCAGCAACTTCAACTTAATACTAGAGTTCAGAAAATACACACAGGATACACACAACAAAAAAAGCAGCACTTACATACATAATTTTAATTTTTAACAAATTTATTACAACATTTAATTAAATGTTTTAAAAAAACAAAATTTTTTTCTTTTATTTATTGATTGAATTATTTTTAACAATTATTGTCGATTTTATTTACATGTATCACATTTTTTCGATCGCTAGTGGCAACGCTGTTTTCATGTTTACGTTTTTTATAGAAAAAACGAAAGAACGTTTTAAATAGCTGCAATCGTTCATTTACTCGCACGCTTTTAAGCAGTATACGTACAAGTTCTCGAACGTAAAGTATAGCTACATTCTAATCTGTGTTGTTTTGAAGTGTGTTGCGATCGAACAATAAGTGAACTATACATGTGTGTGCATGCAACCAAATATTAGGACAAAAAACACTCATGTTTAGAAACACACATAATTGATATGATAATAAAAATACATATGTTCGTATTGTTTTGAGCTGTATTTTTTTACAGTTATGTACGAGATTTTTGCGGAGTGTGGGATTTGATAAAAATACAAATTACTCAACACTTATTTACGCCTTAACATTACTTTATGACTTTAAAACGAACTAAACTAATGCATAATGAGACGCCTTTTATACACAATTGACATCACTTCCGAATGTTCAACATACGATTCATTTCTGTTAAATCAAATGAAACACCCAAAATCGGTACGGTAACACCGTTCAATACGCAATTGGTGGCACTCTTAATAACACAAATTAAGTATGACATTACCAAGGTGGCACATTGACAGCCTTGACACAAACTAATGTACTAAAATCATACAATACAGTTTGAAGCGCACTGATGTTTTTATAGTTGGCGAGAATATAGCACAGTTTTTCTGCAAAGCGTGAGAGACAAGAGAGAATTTTTAAAGTTAGCGTCTTCTGCAAAAATTTAGTGTTTTTCACTGATTTGCAAAGAAGTACTGTCAAATTTAATGCTTATGTATTACTTTGAGTGCTCTTCTTTTTCTTTGCAAATATATGATACCAAATACTTTTCTTATGAAACTTTTATTTTTTATAGTGATTTTTGCATTGTTATTATTGTCTCGTTAATTTTGAAAGCGCTTTTAAAAGCTTAATATTGTTACAATCAATTAAAAAATAAATTAAACTATAATTTCAGTTAATGCAGTTCTACACGTTATGTAAGCGTTTTAGAATTTGCAGTTGTACTAGGTTTTGATTAACTAAAATTGAACAAAAAATTTTGCTATAGTTCTAAAGTCCAAAAATCGGTAATATAAAAAACGGAAAGGGCATATGTAGGCAGGCATAAAATCTTAAATTAAATTACTATTTATAGATCTACGTACACAACGCACACTAAATCGTGAACAGTCACAACTTAAAATTTTCAAAGGTTCAGGAGAGGCAAGAAACTGTTTTATAAAAAAAACTGCTGTAATTTTGTAATCAAATCAAGTTCTATAGTAAAGTAAGCCGAAGAAGAAAGTTTACTTATTTTTTTTTTTATTTAATTCTGTAGCTTTTGAGAGAAGAGATAATTTTTGAATTGTGACTTTTGAGCACAGTGTTCACTGTGCTTTTAAATCGAAATTTTTTTTATTAATAGCTTGTTTCACGATATCGAACGAAAATCTAAACGAACGAAAACAAGGCACTCTAATTCGAATAATATTTGGTTTCTGTATTTCGAAAGCTTTCGTTTGTCCGTACTTACGTCTTTCAGTAATTACGTCCTGTAATTTACGTTGCAGTGCTTCCAGATCGTAAATTTCAAAATTTTTCAAATTTCGTTTTAAAATACTACTAATTTGTTCAAGGATAAATTATATTATAATAATTATTAAAGAAAATTACAAAAGAAAAGTAAAAAATAAAAGTAAACAAAAACAAAATATATAAAAAATTGTTAATAAAAATACATATAAAAACATAAACAACCCTTATTGTAAAAAAAAGGCAAAGAAAATTGTCACGCGCATTTTTTCGAATGAACAAAAGAAGAGTGAACAATTATAAAAAATAGTAGACAAAGACAAAACCAATTTAAAAACCAAGATTAGAATTTGGTGAAAAGGCAACAGGAGTACGAAATAGATTTAACCGTCGCGGTTTAATTTTTGGAAGAACAGGACAGTGTCCAAATAATGCATAAAGAACTACGCGATATGTACAATTTCCTGGAGCTGCCCACGAACCTGTAAGTATACATATGTATAAGATCTGAAATTTTGTAAATACAATAAAATATTTTCAATAGATTTATTTCAAATAGTAGACAAAGACAAAACCAATTTAAAAACCAAGATTAGAATTTGGTGAAAAGGCAACAGGAGTACGAAATAGATTTAACCGTCGCGGTTTAATTTTTGGAAGAACAGGACAGTGTCCAAATAATGAACTACGCGATATGTACAATTTCCTGGAGCTGCCCATGAACCTGTAAGTATACATATGTATAAGATCTGAAATTTTGTAAATACAATAAAATATTTTCAATAGATTTATTTCAAATTTCTGTGTATCGAAAGATATTTTTTAGTATTATTGAAAAATTCATATCAAAGAGTTCCCCAATTTCAGAAGTACTTGTATTCGATCAGACATCAAATTAGCAATTTTTCTTCGTTTCCTAACGACTGACAGCTACCAGTAGAACTGTTGGTAATGAAACAGTTTCATCTGTAGGTAGAGCTTCTGTGTGCAGAATAATTGCAGAATGTTTAAGTTTTTTTAAAAGTTACGTATGTGAGGAATGGATAAGAATGGTTCGCGTTGAAGATGAAAATAAAAATAAACAGGCATTTTTTTAAACAACCGAATTTTCAGGGATTATTGGGTGCGTGGACGGTACTCACATACCTATAAAATCTTCAAGAGACGATATAAAACACTTATTTCACAACAGAAAATAATTTTACGGCGTTAATGCTACGGTGGTAAGTTTTACGAAGCAGTTCTATTTAATATTTCCAAAATTTATTTCAATTGTTTTTTTTTAGGATTTGTGCTCACAAAATGTCAATCATGTATGCCGATGTAAGACATCCTGGTGCAAACCATGATGCTTTTGTTTGGAAGTACAGTCTCATTAATAGACATTTACAGGAAAACGGAAGAAGGAATATTTGGATTTTTGGTATGTTAATTAAAACATAAAAATAACAGTTTTTATATCTTTTTCTTATCGATATTCGTAGGTGACGCTGGTTACAAATTGAAGCCGTTTTTAATGACACCCTTTAGGAATCCTAACAACTCACATGAAGACTTTACATTAAAAAGCACACAATGATGCTTTTTTTCATAATGATGCTTTAGAGTTTCAAAAAAACAGGTTTAATTGCATTTGTTTCAAAAGATACCGTTATTTTTGTAGCGATTTCACTAAAGAAATTTTTAAAAACAATATACAGTGAAATCTCCTCTCGCGGACACCTCCAATAATCGGACACTCCACGATAGCTGACGAATTTCCTGGTCCCATGCCTCTAATGGCAATTTTGGAACAAAATAACTTCCTTCGGATGGACTCTCTCTTGGCCGGACGCGGACAATACTTTTTTTTAAAACACCTATTAATTTTTCTCAAATACCTCCCGTCGTCGGACAAAAATCTAAAAAAATTAAAATATTAACCAAATACATATGTATGTATTGTGCAATACGCAGATTTCTTTTTAGTTTTGAAATTAATTATATTGTAGAAATTTTATTTTAAAGCACATAGTTTTAAAAATGAATCAAATCAAATCGGTATCAGAACTTTCAAATAACAATAATGTACTTGACGCTTTATGTTTTATTAATAGCGCTTGGGAAAATGTGTAATGTGTGTAAACTACAACGATCAAAAACTGTTTTCGTAAAGTAGATTTTGTGCATCAAAATCGCCCTCTTCAAGAATTTGATGCTGAAGATGATTTACCATTACTAATCATGTTAAATTTTCATACAATTACAGAGTTTGAAAATATTAATTTTGAAGAATTTGTAAGCATAGATAACGCTGCATGCATTAAAAATGACAGTATAGAAATATACTTTGGTGAAGTTAATAATGATGAAGAAATGTTAAGCGACTTAGACGAGGGAATGTTGTGCAAGAAAGTAACGCAATAAACTCTTACGATAAAGCATTACAACAAATTGCTCATCTAAAAGCTTTTGCGAAAAATGATTTTATTGTATACAACAAATTAGTAAGTTTAGAAATGCATATGAAAAACATGCAACATAAATGGAGAAGAGCAAACTGTAAGCAGACTACAACTCTTTCAAATTTAACCGTAACTGAATGGTCTAAACTTTTAAAGTGAAATGTTTAAGACACTGTCATCTAAAAAATCCTTTTTTAATAAGTCTTGATAAATATATATCTTGAATATATACATATGTACGAATGCAGGTATTTACATTATATGTAAAATGTTCGTTTTTACATTATATGTAAAATGTATATAATAAAAGTGAATTTAAAAAACAATAAAACTCAATCAGTAGTTGTTATCTTAAACATTGGAGGGCTTAAAACAAATGCTAATCTTATTAAAATTAACACCCCCTTAAACGGACACCTTCTGATAGCGGACAAAACTAGCCCGACGGTCATTGTCCGCCTATGGGAGATTTAATTGTACATGCATATGCACTTCTATAAACAAGTTAAAACATTCGTAGACACTAAAAATTTCAATTTCATGACACTCATTTTATTTTGGATTGGGTTTTTTTCGAAACTTGATTTAAAGTATTTCGTAAAATACGATAAAACCTTAGGAGTTAGTTAGTCCACACTTTAACAAGTATTATAAATTTAATTACCAAATTTAAATTAAATTTAATTACCAAATTATAAAAATTTGCTTTTACGTTGTCATGAAAATGAATGTTGTAGCTAGCATTCAAGTCCACGAACGTGTTAAACATGTTTCTAGCTTTTTTATCTTATGTGTATAAAACTTCGTTAATTTTTCTTTTTTTTTCTAATTTATAAGCATTTAATTAAAAAAATCTGTAAAAAATCTGAATGTGGTATAAAAGTAGCATATTTTCTCAAAATTCTTCAATGCACTTCTACTTTATATATAAATTATCGATTATATATCCCATAACATTTCATGAATGAACATGTGGACTTCTCTCAGTCAACGAACTGCACCCGATTCTATTTTTAGACTCATTGAAAGGAGCCTACAGCTTAACGCCGGCTTTGAACGGCATATGCATTAGACAAGTTTTCAATAGTAGTAATACTCATAACCAGTTGCTAGCTAATGTTATGATGTGATACCGCTGTTGAAAAACTTTTTCTTTTTTCATATGGTCTGGCCTGGTATTGAACCGAGGAGCTTCTGGTTGCTAGGCTGGTGTCTTAAATACCATGCCACAGCGGCACATGCACTTCTACTTTAAAACGCTTTAAATTTTTTAAACCTCGAGTTTTTTCGAAATGATTCGGTAAAATTTCTGATAAATGCTCATCAATATTATTCATATCAATAATTTTAATTGAAAACATCTTGGCTATCATTAAATGATAACCAAAATTAAATACACTCAACTTTTGGAATTTGTTCATCTTCATCTCAAAACATTCTTCGGAATAAGCTCCTAACAAAATGAAAGTGGCATCAGCTCTTTTCGTAAATAAAGCAATACATAAATAAATACATAAAAGTTTGTATTTTTTTGCAACGTTAATTCATAAATGTTTGCAATTAAATTGTTTTCAGAATCATATTGTTATAAAAACAAAAATGCATAAAAGGAAAAGAAAATACACCACATCAGGAACTGTATGGATAGATAAATAAGTTGCTGTATTAAGACAAACTGTATAAAGATAAAAAGAGGAAATAAAACTGTAAAACAAGAACAACGTGGTGTTTATTTTATTTTAACGGAATTAAAAAGAACTCAAACGCTTTAGAAAGATTAAAACGTAACAACATATATTTTAATAACCTTATAGTTAATTAAATATATTGTGAAAAACATGACCTATTAGATAGCTATTAGATGTCTTTTTCTAACACCACAAATATGTACATTTTTTCCACAAATATAGTTGTTATATTATCTAATTTTAAATAATCATCTTCTCATTTAGTTTTTAAAGAATTATTAATTAGATAGCTGACAATTCTAAATTTAATTCGAAAAATATGATAAATATTGTATTTTACCAGTTTACTTTGAAGAATATTTTATATCTGTTGAAAAGCTATATTGCCTTTATTTGATTCGACGATTCAAAAAAATTATGATAAAATCTATACAAAAGAAATACAAAAATTAAGCAAAAATCAGTGCATTTACTGATAAAACAAAACGTTTGGCAACTCTATCAGTGGTCGTTGACATATTCGAAATGATTGGAATAAGATAAACCGCCAAATAAATACCTTTTTTTGAAAATGCTATAAAAAAACTACTGTATATTTTCTCAAATTTCTTTTTTTATTTGAAAGTACAATTCTTCAGGTTAAAATGGAAATAATTTCAATCAAATGTCTGCCTTGGCTGGCCATGCAGTAGCCTATACGATCGGTCCAATTTGTAAGCACATTATCGATTGTGTGCAGCTGTATTTCACCAATGGCTTCACGAATATTGTCCTTTAAAGCGTCAATTGTGTCTGGCTTGTTGGCGTAACACTTATCCTTGACGGCACTCCACAAATAATAGTCCAACGGTGTCAAATCGCAGCTCCGAGGTGGCCAAACGACATCAGCTCTGCGACTGATAATGCGATCTTCAAAAACAGGGCACAAAACATCGAGTGTAGCTTCGGCTGTGTGGCACGTAGCGCCGTCCTGTTGAAACCAAATGTTGCTAATATCCTCCTCTTCAATTTTTGTGAACAAAAATTCGTTCCACATGGCCCGATAACGATCACCACTGACTGTAACGACCATTCCTTGCTCATTTTTGGCAAAATCGGCATCTTCTGTAAGTCGATCGCAGGCCCACTTAGCGAAGCGAAAACGCATTGGATACACAACCATATTCGTTCAGCGGAAGGATAAAACTATTTATCTGTCAAATCAGACATGAGCTAAGTGTTACCATTCACGAAATAAGCACTAGTTGAAAAAGAAAACGTTAGACGGCGGACCCTTTACATAAACAAATTGACTGTTATTCTTGTTAATGTTTAAATTGTTGTAGATCTGCATGTACCTTATTTATTATTATGTCATGCTAAAATCCAAATGTCTCCATTTATTATTCATAATGGCGGTTTGAGCTACTGGCTCAGTGTACACTGTGTTAGATAGGTTATTCTCTGGTACACAGTGACTACTCCAATGAAAAAATTTTCTATTTTGTTTAATAAAATACATGTACATTTTTCAAAGTTTGTTAGCTGCATCATATGTTTCTACTTAAGCATCAAATAATAGTGAAAAACAAGGGTTCCAGGTGCAGTATATCCTCCAGTAGGAACCTGGAACACCCTCCCTCATAACCCGGGCCATATCCATGATGATAGTACTGCGGGAGAAAGCTGAATATAATTGAAAACCAATGAATGTAGTAAATAGGAGCATATATCAAGTATATCAAGTGTACAATAAATAATGTATTTAAAATTAAAATTCTTTTGTTTTTTTGTATACATACATTAGGGAAGTATGAATAAAAGTTTTATACTTAAGTGTGTCCTTGAACAGTGTAGTCAAACCCTGCGAGGGCGACCTTCCCAAAAGGGTTGTTTTTCCTTTCATATCAAATAAGAGACTGCGTATAGTTAGTCGAAGTAAAAAAAGGAAAGCAAGAATTTCACAAAAAACAAGATATATATCTATGGAAACATGGGAATTCAAATTGGAATATTCCCACGAAGAGTTGAGTACTACAGCAAAGGTTGATTATTTAACGCTACTTGTTCATAGTAATCTATTACAAATTCAATTCAAATTTCAAAATTTCTTATAATTAAATAATAACAATAATGATTATAGTAAGGATGAAATGAAAATTTTATAATAACAAGTATAATAATAATAATAGTTATGATAATTCAAATAATTGAAAATTCATTTTTAATAATAATAAGTTAAATTTGATCTTTGAGATCCATATAAAAAATATATGTCCAATTGAAATTGGACATCGTGCCGGCCTTGACTTTAGTCAAGAGAGGATGGTTCATTGCCGGCAAGCACAGTCGCCAATGATTTAATGGGGTCCTCTGAAAGGGCTGAAATAAGTCTGGAAGAGCTCCTTCAATGCGAGCCAAAATAGTGACAAATTCTTCAAATGAAAATTTTTCAGCTCCGACGACTCACTTAAAGTGTTGTTTAAAGTTTTTAACAGCGGCTTTCCATAAACCGCCCATATGAGGAACGTGTGGTGGAATGAATCTCCATTCAAAGTCGTGTGTAATGTACTTCTGCGCAATGTCCTGTGCGATGTTCTTAACAAATGCACAAAATTCTTCCTCAAGGGTTCTGCTGGCTTCAAGGAAATTTTTGTCATTATCAGTTACTACCCTTTGGGGTAGACCTCGCCTGCAAGCAAATAGAGAAAATGTGGCTTGAAAAGCAGCCGAAGAAAGCTCCGAACATGGCTCTAGATGTATAGCTTTTGTGCTGAAGCAAACGAACACACTCACGTAACTCTTAAGGTATGGCGTCTTTCGTAATGATGAGTTCAGCGAAATCAATGCTAGTTATTTGGAAAGGTAACGATAAATTGGCTCTATCAGATGGTAGAGGGACCATAATCTTAGACAATGTTCCTGAATTTAAGAGTTTACTATATTCTTCGTGGTAGAATGTTTTTTGGACCAAATTTATGAGTCGAGTTTTTCCGAATTGTATTTGTTGTAGTGATATATCACGCGGTATGGATGATTTTGTGGTTTATTTCATATGTCCTGCACATTTATGAACGAATTTGAATATATAATATATAACTCGTAGCGCTCTATTATAGGATGAAAAGCTCTCCAAAATCTCAGTCTTTTCGATCTGTGTGTGAAGTGAAATGTTTTCTTTGGGTTTCGTAATGAGGTCAATTGGATTTCTTCTGGGCCATTCCGATGGGGTTTTTGTTAGCCATGCAGGTCCTTGCCACCAAAGGAAATTTTGAGCGAGATCATGTTGATTGCAACCACGATCTGCTGGGTTGTCTTAGGTTGGTACATAACGCTATTTTATATTGGGTACTAGTTCATGAATCTTAGCGATTCTGTTCGCAACGTACGTTTCACATGAAGACGGTGATTTTGACAGCCAACTTATAGTTATTGTCGATTCGGTCTAGAGATGAAATTCGTTTGGTGTAAGCTTTAGAGATGAGATGATGTGGTTGACTAGAGTTGCTAATAATAGAGCTCCGTTAAGTTCTAAGCATGGAAGAGATATTGTTTGGATGGGAGCAACTTTACTTTTGGCAACCAAAAGATTTGAAAAAAATTTCCACCATTTCGACATCGAATGCATAGCGCTGCACAATATGCAGATTTTGAGGCACCCGAAAATCCATGAAGTTGAAAAGATTGTTCTGGCGAGTATTCTATCCAACGTGGTATGTTAATTTTCCCCATTTTTCATGATTAAAATTATTACATTTTTCGAGCAATTCAACTGAAACGTTTTCATCCCATTCGAGTCCTTCCAACCATAACTGCTGCATGAGTATTTTTGCTCTAATGACTATTGGGGCTAGCGATCCAGCTGGATCAAAAAGCTTTGCAGAAATTGGGACATTTGTGACCATTTCGGTAGCTCACGTGTGGAGGTAAGGGACTGTTCCCAGGGTGTGATCAGGAAGCTTCGTTAAGATTAATCGAACAAGAATTGGATCCCAACTTTCGACCTGTGAGAGTTTCGAGTGGTTAATATAAAGAGCTGTGAGCATGTCGCACAATGATGGCCATTGTTCATAGCTGCCATTAAAGATTTCCGTATTGCAAGGGGGAGTTTAATGTAGTCGCTTGAGTCCTGATGAATTGCGGTCTGATTGAATAGATGGCCTTGATCGATTTGTTGTTATCGAGCGCGTTGGGATTGATCAATTTGTTGGGTTGATTGAGACTTGCGGTCGAATGAAATTTCGGAGTGGTCGGTTTATCCTGTCTAATCATTTTCAATTGATCCAGTATTATAGCCCGACACAGGTAGAAAGACTCAACATACTCTTCATATCTGGCCCTAATATCTTTCTTTATTTCCGGTGTAATTGAGACATCTTTTGACATTATGACAGTTTTATACGAACTGTCCATCCGTTCAAATCTGAAGTCCAAATCTTTCAGTTTATCTTTTAGAATTGATTCGGTTTGATCCTCTACTGCTACTCCGTTTAATTTCTCACAAAACGCTAGTAAATGATCGCAGTCAAACTGAAAATTCTCCTTAACATTTGAGCTTGAATCACGCGAATTAGAAGGCATCGTGATGACTGAACAAATCTATAGGTCTGACTGTTAGAGTTGAGGGTTAAATGAACCTAATGGGATTGATTGAATGGGTGAATCAACCGATGCGACTGTGTGGGGTTAAGTAAAACTGTAGCTAGGCTTCACTAAATTCAAAAAGTTGCCTTGAGAGATCCAAAGGGGTTATTTTATGGAATAACAAAAGATACTGAATATGATATACAGGCGAATCTACCGAAATACACTAAGCGAATCTCTAAATAAAATCTAATGAGACTTAATGTATCCGACAAACTTAAAATGTGCGCAATATAAATCAATAATCCCGATTAATTTCGAGTAATATTAGAATGATTTCAGTATTTCAATCTTTCCAAACACTGAAATCCCGCGCAATATTAAAGACGCACTAATACGCAAGATTAGTCAAAATTTAAATAAAAGCATTGTTTAAAAAATCCGCGTTGTTTCGCAAAAGTTTAATCGAATCAAATATAATGACAATGTTAGGTAGTGGAAAAATATTGTCATATAAACATAAAAGAAATTGCTTACGTGAACCAAAAATTATGTACTTCATATGTATATATGTGTGTTACATATACGTATGGATATGTGTATATGTTAATATGGTGTGTATATGTATATATATATATATATATATATATATATACATATATATATATATATATATATATATATATATATATATATATATATATATTTATATATATATATATATATATATATATATATATATATATATATATATATATATATATATATATATATATAATATATATATATATATATATATATATATATATATATAATATATATATATATATATATATATATATATATATATATATATATATATATATATATATATATATATATATATATATATATATATATATATACAACCCACAGTGGAAGAAAGGGTTATCTCCCAAGCTTCAAACTAACTGGGATGGACGTTATAAGGTAGTCAAGAGGTTAAACAATGTGATATACAAAATACAGAAAAACAATAGCCCACAATCAAAAAGAAAAGTGGTACATCTAGAGCAACTGACAAGCTATAGGAAGATAGATAATAAGCTAATTGGGACCAACAAGCTTAAGTGGGAGGCAGTGTTACGAGAATAAAAACGCCTAAATTGTAGAATTGTGGTATATTTTATTTCACCCTGACAATGCCATACTTATTTGTGTATATGGCAGCACTGCCAATTAAATCATCCCTGGGTAACACAATCTTACATGTTTAAAATTAACGGATATAGGATATGAGATCATTTGAGGCATTTCCGGAATTTTCCACACTTAGGCAATTAGGTATATAAAGGGGCTGCTTTACCTACACGTCAGTTTAGTTATCGTTTTGCTGTTATAAGATAAAGACGTGATTAAGCGGAAATAAAAGTGTATAATCGAATATTAAGTTGTATTAAGATAAACAGTATAAACGTTATAGTGTAGTAAATAAATAAAACTGTAACAACAATAAAGCTGTGTTTACTTTATTTTAATGCAATTTAAACGAAGTCAAACGTTTTAAAAAGGTTAGAACGTAATAATACGTTTAGCCAGACTGTTCTATCAAGATCTTTAAACCAATTCTTATTGATTCAAAAATGATTCAAAATGATGTAGAATTAACACAAAGAATTAACACAAATAGAATTAGCACAAAAACAAAAAAAAAGACAAAAACAGAAAGAAAATAAAGTGAATTCACTGTGTACATACTAGGGAGATCGGACGGTTATTATTCGACCGGTTTTTACCCGTTTTGTCGAATACGGTTTTTCAAAATCTTCATTTTTCGAATACCGAATAAGCCGGTTAATTTAACACGAATAACCGGTTAATTTAAATAAGTATAATTTTTATACGTTTGTATATTTTTTTATTTAAAATATGCTCATCGTTTAACTATTTGTATAGATTTATTTATTTTGTATATATGACAACCTTCAACGCCTCACAAAGAATGTGAAACCAAGGTAGATCGAAAAAGATATGCACTCTTTAAGCAAAAATAAAGTTTACTCATCTTCTGTAAATAAATATTGATTTTTATATATGGAGAATGATCAACTAGAATAATTGAAAGCCCTCAAACGCCGGTTTCGAACAGCGGATATATTAGTTAGTGAAGTTTTTCACAGCGTAAATACACAAAACCAGTCGCTAGTAATGTTGTAAGGTGATAACTCTGTTGAAAATTGTCAGATGGTGTGGCCTGGGATTGAACCGACGACTTCTTGGTAAGAAGGTGGGTATCTTACCAACATACCACAGTGACACATACACTTTTAATATGTAGTGCATAAATTTACACACAGTGCTGCTCGAAATCTAAGCAAATTTTCTTGTCGAGGCAATTAAGGACTCGTATATTACTAATAGATTTATTCAAAGTAAAACATTTAATTTTTGTTATCTTAGGTTCCTAAATTATAACTATAATAACAAACCTTTAATTCCATTCTCTACCAAGTGATACAACAAAAAACGAAATCAGCTTCGAAACTTAAGCATTATTCAGTACTTTGTGTACACCGTTTTGGCATAGTTTTTATGAGATTTGTTAGAATTATTGTTAGTATTGATTGCCACTTTAATTTTAATCTATCCATCAGCTTCTGCTTATTTTTAAAACGATGTGGAATTAGGAACAATTTTATTTAAATAAAAGAACCGGTTAACCATTTATTTGAATTATTATTAACCGAAGACCGGTATTTTATAAAGTGCTACTTTTCGAATTATTTGAAAACCGGTATTGAAAAATCGATTATTCGATCTCCCTAGTACATACTGATCACACCATAGACAACACATGTACACAATTCTGATGCTTAGAAAAAATATACACGTTATAAAATAGAATACATGAAATGTGCCAACCCAATATCCACTACTGTAGATCACTTTTTATTAAAATATCCAGATTTTTCTGCGTCAAATAAAAGTAAACAGTTGTATCGCCTGCAAGAAAAATTAGTTGGCATTTTTTTTTAAATTGGCAACTCTTTTGAACAAGCAAAGGAAAACCTTTAGGCAACATTCTAAGAAGAAATAATTGCACTATAAAAAAGTGTCTTACAGACTCCGAAGTGAGAGTTATAGTGAGAGAAATAAAAGCAAATCTGACATAAAACGCTATTAAAATAGCTGATAATATTTCGCAAACTTCCGGTAAGCCAGTAAGAAGATCCCTAAGCGAACATGGGTTACATTGCAGAGTACCACGAAAAAAGCCATATATGTTGAAGGTCAACCAAGGTAAGCATATAAATTTCGCAAAAAAATGTAAAAATCAGCCTCTATCCTTTTGGAGAAATATCCTCTACACAGATGAAAGCAAATACGAGGTATATGGTAACAAAAACCGCCAAAGATATGGCGAAATAAGAACGAAGAGTTTAGTGATAAATGCGCCATCAAACCTGTAAAGCATGGTGGTGGCTCAGTGATAGCCTTGGGATACATGGCAGCACCGAGAGTTGGCAATCTTCCGTTTATTGAATCAACGATGAAAAAAGAAGACTACCTCAACTATCTGAAACGTAATGTTGCCCCTAGTGCAGAAAAATTGTGTTTACCAAATAACTGGGACAATGATCCTAAACATACCTCCAAATTTGTAAAGGATAGGTTGCTTTACCGTACTCATAACACATGACTACCCCCACAGTCCCCAGACCTGAATCCAATTGAGCAATTGTGGGAATATCTTGATAAGGAAATTATAGAAAGGAAAAATTCTTGTAAAAATGGTCTAAAGCTAGAGTTACTTATTGATTCAATGCCTAGGAAATTAGAAGCCATGTTAAAGTCAAAAGGACGGCAAACAAAATATTAAATATAAACTTTTGAGTCCCATAGAGTTTTCTGTTTACTCTGATTTGACGCCAAAAAAACTGGATATTTTTATAAAAAGTGAGTTATTTTCTACGTGGTTAAGTTTTAGTTCCGAGTTTTAATAAAATTATTATTATCTTTATCAACAATCAATTTAAATATGTTGTTTTTTATTTATCTATGTTCTTAGAAATATATTTTTCAAATATGATTAACGGTTCCAAACATACGGTTCTTACTGGCTACAGTATTACACTATACAGCTGAAAACTCCTTAGTCACCCAATCTTATCAATAGAGCACCTTTGGGAGCATCTAGATCACCAGATACGAAAATTAGGGGTAAAAAGATGAACAGATCTAAACAAATATTATAATGAAAGAATAGTTAAAAATTCCCAGCTCTGTGATGCAAAACTTAGTGGATTCGATGCATTTACCACGTATGCCCAATGCTCCTTAAATAAGGAATAGAAAAATTTTCTACTTTTTCTGCTAAAAACCATAAGTTACCTGTTGTTTACTTACTTTTGTGAAGTTAATTTAGAGAATTGTATTTTTTTCTTTGCACAAATTAAGCAAATACAAGAATATTGTTAATATTTTTTATAAATATTGTTAATTGCCTTTAACTCAAATTTAAATTTTTTTTTTTGTAATTAATTTATAGACTTTTATTAAAAAGAAATATATAAATTGAATTTTGTTTACTTACTTAAGTGATTAACTGTATTTTTCTAGAATAAAGGCACACCGGTGTTATCGGCGACAAGAATGCAACACTGCAGCTTATTTGTCACACTTCAATTGTGAGATTCGCTAAAAATCGATTGATAACGCGAATGCTGATCTAATGTCCAGGCTGCCAGTAAGTGATATCACAATATTGAAGAAATATATATAATAAAGGAAAATGCAATAAAAACTTACTAGTAACCGTTAACGAGCTAGCGAAAATGACAGAGCTAGATAAAGAAAATGAAATTTTACGGGAATGTTTGGCCTTTCGTATAGATTGCAGTGGTGTAAATCATTTTGGCGTACCTCAAGAGGAATTTTCTGTACAAAGAGTTTGTATTTTAAGAGGAATACGAATATAAGTATATGCCTTAAATTTTAAAGAGTATTCCAAGAACTCCATGCATCTCATTTTTGAACATCTAAAATGAATATTTTTGCAAGAGCTTATTGCCGACTGAGATATCGAAGAATTAGTGGCAAACTGCAGTATCAGATAGTAAGTGAAAATCTATAAAACTGACCTCATTCATTGTTGAATGCCAGCTAAATGTGCGCGTGAACTTTGCTGGCCTCTTCGTTTTGGTTGATGGCTGCAGTAAATGGCCAGAAACGATCATCAGTGAGTGCCAAGAAATTTTCGCTACATTTGGAATTATTAATATTTTAGCAACTGACCACGGCACATAGTTAAACTCAAAGGAATTCCACAAATTTTTTTAAAGGTAATTGCCCTATATCACCCCGCGACGAACGGGCAAGCGGAAAGGTTTATTCAAACAGCAAAGAATAAGCTAAAAGCTGCAAATTGTACGTCCAAATTCATGAAGGAACTTTTAAAAGTTCAGTTCAGCTACGAATAAATCTCCTCCAACGCTAATGTTGTGTAGACAGCTACAATCACATTTAGGCTTATTATTACTATCAAAAACGGTTACACCTGAGTACAAACAATTAATTGATAAAAGGCTTTCAGTGGGCCAAAGAGTTGCTATTCGAAACTATCTATCAGTGTTGAAATGACGATTCGTAAAAGTGTTAGCTGTTAGGAGAAATCTACTCTATGGCGTTTTATTAGATGATGGTCAAAACTAGAAAAGGCATGTAGAGCAGATTAAAATGATTGGTGAGCGAATATAAACACCCGCAGTCACCCATCAACCAACTATTCTAATATCACATGAAGTACCTCAAAAGAATAATGTGGAAAAAACTAAAAACTTACAGAAAACAACGAAACAAAAAATTTGAAGAAAGTTTGAAGGATTTGAAGCAGAATCAAAATGGTAAAACCATTGGTGGTGGTGGTAAGCAGCAAGAAAAGCAGAAGGCAAAGGTGTTAGACTGTAGATCAGCAGGACAAAGAAGGCATCCAGAATATTTGCAGCAATATACGACATAATTTTATATTTGATCAAAACTCGTTTATTTTTTTTTCATGAACTAATTAAAAAATTAATTGAAATTTTGAAAAATATTTAAGGGGTGTAGAGATGTTATGTTGTTATGTAGATATGTTATATGTTATGTCATATAGATATGAATTTTGATATGTTATATAGATATGAATTTGATACAATTGTACTTCTTTTTAACAGTAAATCAAATCAAAGTACAATAGCATCCCCAGTGAGCAATTTAGCACTACTTAAAAGTCTTCCATATTTTCTTACATTGTATGATTGTACTTTATAGATTTCTGTTTCATCATTCTTTCGCCTTGACCATTATCCCATTTTTTAAATCGTTTTATTTTGATATGATAAATCTTATTTAACTATTGTGAATTGTTTAACATTGCGTAAAGAAAACAAGTTTTTAGCAAACTTTGTTATTTATTTACACTTTTCAAGAAAAATAAAATATAAACTGATCACAAAATTCTTTAGACTTAAGTTTCACGTAGTATTTTTTTAATGTATTAATTTTGTTCCATTTGTATTGTTTTTGACTTGTGTTTATTTATTTGGAGATTTAATGCCAATTCATTCACTTCCTTTGCATTCATGTGACTATGTATAGCTTACACTTTTAATAGTATTAGTATTGTTTAATGTACGTTTGTTTAAATTGATGGTCAAGGTCAGACAGCCAATGAACAAGTGGCACTTTAACCGAGTTGCTCCCGAGACCAATAAAATTCTTGTTACTTTGGACAGAACCTTTAACGATTGTTTCGATTGATAGTTGCCTTAGTTGGTTAATGGTGGTTGGATATTTCGTTACGATGTTCAGTATTTATTGGTAACAGCGGAGTCGAGTTATTGGTCTTCTATAATTGCCATTTGCTGTTTTAACGTTAGTTACCCGAACCAGACCGTCATCGCCTCGATGTATTTTTTAAAACTCTTCCCAACGGCTACTGCAAAAGAGCTGTGTCATCTTCCTTGATGATGACCATATCCCTGCTTTTAAGGTTGATTACTTCAGTTTTCCACTTATGTCGATATTGTAGTTCATTTAGATATTCTTGTGACCACCGCTCCTAAAATCATTTTTATACGCGTTACAAGTTTCCATCTCGTCAGCAAGTTTGTTTTATTCGGAGAGTATGAATCAAGTTGAGCAGTAAGCGGTTCCCCAATAAGATAATGACCTGGAGTTAGTGCTGCCAAATCATTTGGATTTTCTGACATTGGGCTTATTGGCCGTGAATTGGGGATTCCTTAAATTTCAATGATTACAGTTTCAAGTTCTTTATACGTTAGCTACGCTGTCAATATACTTCTGACGAGAAGATATTTAGCTGATTTTACCGCAGCTTCCCATAAACCACCAAAATGCGGTGCTCTCGGTGGTATGAAATGAAATGTTGTCCCTCTGGACATTCTTTGTTGATTATCTATTGAGCTGAGCCTGAATATATAACATCTGATAGTTCCGTTAGTTGGTTTATGGCTCCTACAAAGTTGGTAGCATTGTCACAATACAGGTTTTGACAGTGGCCACGTCTGCTTATAAGTC
Organism: Wohlfahrtia magnifica; assembly: GCA_023159175.1. Classification (NCBI taxonomy): domain Eukaryota; kingdom Metazoa; phylum Arthropoda; class Insecta; order Diptera; family Sarcophagidae; genus Wohlfahrtia; species Wohlfahrtia magnifica. The sequence goes on from JAKWBJ010000075.1 coordinate 198,464, forward strand.
CCATGAAGGATTCGGTGGTTAGATCACTGACCAATTCCAAATTTACTGCTTTGGTGGCAAAGCAGCAAAATACTGCAATGTAGGCGTTTTGAGGCTTCTTTGCTCTCACCTTATAATGAACCCAAAATGGTCCGCAAAAGTCAACTCCTGCTATTGGTGAACAACTTTAAATATTTTATTTTCATAATTTTCACATGTACATACGTTATTTTCTATTTCTTTCAATTATTAACATTTTTATTATTTGAAATTTAGTTGCTAGAGTAAAACGCAATATATCACAGCATATACTAATGTTGTTGTTGTAATTATTTAAATTTACTTACAGTTTTATTAAGCAAAAGAAGTAATAATAATACTGTTTTTTTTTGCGATACAAACTCGCTTAGCAGATATATGCGTAAGCTAGAGATAATCGCAAGTACTGTTAATTATTTCTTGTGTCTTTTTGATAAATTCTTAATTTTTTTTAAATCACTTGCTAATCTGCCTTGCTGCGTTAAAGAACATAAAATTAATTTATTTGTATAAATTTGCATTAAAATTAAAAAATTAAAATTTTAAAAGTGAAGAAGTTAAAATCTCCTACACCTGAAGTTAAAATCTCCTACACCTGCTTTAATGAAAAGTCGAGCTGGTGTCATACGTGCAGCTGGTAAATTGCCTATCATCTGACTAAGAAGCCTTGGTCTGGCCTTGGTACATCGTACACAATGTTGTACAATTGATCGAGCTGCTGATTTTCCCTTAACCGGCCAATATTTTTGTCTCATATGTAACAATAGAGCTTGAGGTCCACTGTGCTTATTTTGTTCATGCACCATTTTCATAAGCAGCTTTACGATTAGGTCATTATAAGGAAGTATCATTGTATGTTTAGAGTCGTATGAAAGTAAGGATGAGTCTAATCGACCTCCTACTCTAATGATACCCTTCAAGTCCAAAAAAGCCGATAGATTACTGAAAGAACTTCCTTTGCAGACTCATTCGATCTAACATGATGCCATTGTTCAACCAAGGGCAACTCCTGCTATTCGGTTGGCCACAAACGTTTGATATGACGAGGACTGCGAGCTTATCCACGCCAAAACGATCCGTGAATCTGTCCAAAGGCAAGTGGGCGTGTCCTCAGGTTTCAAGTCCCCTTTTATCTTTGCTGTTAGTTGAGCACCTAAAAGTGCCGCGCAGTACTCAAGACGAGGAAGGCTTTATTTCGAGCATACTAGCCTTACTATTATTTGAACTGATCTTATATAAACTGCTGCACCATAAGCCTTCTCCGAGGCGTCCACAAGGTATAAATTTGTATTGTTGATATAACATTCCCATTGAAAACGTGCCTTGAAAATGTCATATTGTTTATGTACTTTAATTCATCGCGGAAAGTTCTCCATTTTGTGTGGGTTTCTGCTGCTAGAGCTTCATCCCATATGAGTTTCAATTTCCACAATTCATGTATAAATATTTTAGCAGTAACAACGATTGAGGATACGACTCCCAGTGGATCGAATAGTCTAACCAAGTCTAAGCTTACTGTTCACTAAGTAATGCGTTTGGCATCGCCCACACATACCTTCACACAAAATTGATCAATTTTTGGTATCCATGTTAAACCTAATGTTTTTACTGGTTGGTTATTTTCGCTGCATCCAATTTTAACCTCTCCCTTTGTTGAAACATATTGAAGCAGTTAAGGATGATTTGCTCTGCACTTTTACAAATTAAGACCATGTTGTCGCAATATGTGTTTTACTTTTTGTTGAATTGCGAGTGCTGTGTTCAATCTATCTGCTCCTCGAAGTCCGTCATCTACGTAGAAATTATTGAGCAAAATATGCGCTCCCAGAGAATACTGTGTCATGTTTTCATTTGCAATTCTTTTCAAGCACTTTGTTGCTAAGTACGGTGCAGCTCGAGTTCCATAGGTTACTGTGGTTACTTTAATTTGGAATATTTTAGTGCTTCAGTTGGATTTTCTCTCCAGATCATTTGAAATTATCCCACTTCCGGATGAATGAACATTTGCCGATACATTTTTTCAACATCTGTTGTAAAAACAAAACGTGACAATCGAGTATTTTAGAATAGAGTTCACATTGAACTGTTGGTCCCGTATACATTACATCATTTAATGACAAACCTGAGGACGTCTTAGCAGAGGCATCAAATACTACTCTTAATTGATGGAATATGAAGTAGTTTGGTTTAAGCAATGAGTTTACGTCTATTTTGATTATATGTCTCAATGTCTCGTATTCTTGCATTAAGCGTATTCTTGCTGGTCGGCGCTCTAGCGCAATAAATCGATTATACGCTATTCAATGCGATTCGCCAAACTCCTCGTGGTTATTGCAAAATGGAAATCAGACTACAAATTTTCCATCGTTATCGATTGTGCAATTACTTGCAAAATTATTTTCACAAAGCTTTTTGACGATGATAGTGCTTTGCTACCTGTTGTGGTATTTTCCAATTCCCACAATTGGTCTCTTCAAGATTAGTTTATCTTTAGTGCACATCACACAGGTTGATGGTAATAACTGAGTTTTGCTTATTTTACCTGCGATGACCCTTCCCAACACCGTATTTTTTAATGTTGGGAAATCAATGCCTAGTTTTATTTGTTCTATTGCTAATGATGATATTCTGCACCTAGTAGGACATCTATTTTGTCAGGACGGTGGAATTATGGATCTGCTAGTTTTATATTTTTTGGAATCGGCCAACCTTCAACGTTGATTTCTTGTGATTGCTGCTCCCTAAGGCAATTAAGTTCTGAACCCGAATCGAGAAGTGCTCTGCATGATATTTCTTTCCCGTTTGCTTTCACAATAACCCAGTACCAAGAAGAACGTAGTTGCTTTTGATTGTTTTGTTCTGTCGGTAAATGGCTTCTTTCCGCTGTATGATTAGATATCCGGTTTGTTTCCGATGATAAGTTTTTTTTCTATTTTGGCTTGACTGTTCTAGATGAAGAAGCATATTGTGTTTCTTGTTGCATTTCATACAGCTTCTGAAGATGCAAAGTTTTACGTTATGACCGGGCTTTAAGCGATATCTTTTGCTTTTGAACAAATTCTAGCCGTGCTAGCGGTGATTACTGCAGAAACGTTTTGTAGACAAACAATGGATGTATATACCTTTGGTTCCCATTGCCTCCATCGATTAAAGGTTTATTTCTAAAAATTCCAAATAATCTTTAATCTTTGGAACTTCTCTTGGTAGCGATAGGGATTGTTCGAAGCGCAACTGGGTGGTTTAATCAAGCCTTTTGAACAGTAAATGGAGCAAAAGAGGGTCCCAAGATGACGTATCCATTTTAAGATTCTGTAGTGCTAACAGATACTCCTGAGTTCTATCGTGTAGACCTTTAAAATTATCACCAGCTTTGTCATTTGGAACATCAATTAACTCCTGAATTAATCTTTTTACTAGCAATCGGTTGTTATTGTAACAATTGACGATGATTTCCCATGCGACTTCAAAATTTTCCTCGGTTGCAGCAAAATGATTAATCAAGTTCGCTGCCACTCCAATTAAGTGTGTCTTTAGGAACCAAATTTTCTGGATCCTTGACAATAGTTGGTTGACCACCAACGTTAAAAACAGGTAATGAAACTCCTGCCATTTAGGTACCATCAAATTTTGGTATGGTAACCTTTGGTAATGGAATAGTTTCTGTTGTATAACGGACACCATCAGGTGGTTGTTGTACTAATGGTTTTCTTGTGATATTTTTCACTGTGGCCCTCAGATTGTTTTCAAGAGTTATGAATAGCTCTAGGTTGTAACCTCGATCTGTCGGCTCGTAGCACATCTCACAAATTTCCAAATGGATGTCCTCAATATGTTTACACAATGTTGCAGCAGTTGGAACATCATCTTCTGTACAATTCTCTTTTAATAAGCACTCAAGAGACGCAATCTTCGCCCCCTACCTGCGGGTTAAATTTATAATCCAACTGACTTCTGGTAGTGCTGCTTCCGCACCCGATGTGTGAGATTGTTCCCTTATGGTCTGGTCTGAGGTTTGAGTAACCCTTAATATGGACTTCCCAAATAAGTCCTTATACTGTTGAACAATGTCGTTAATGGCTTCATAATAATCCTTCGTATAATATTTATGTTATAAAGGCAGATTCCAATGTGTGAGATTGTTCCCTTATGGTCTGGTCTGAGGTTTGAGTAACCCTTAATATGGACTTCCCAAATAAGTCCTTATACTGTTGAACAATGTCTCTAATGGCTACATAATAATCCTTCTTATAATATTCATGTTATAAAGGCAGATTCTTTAGATGTGAAGTTTATTATATTAGCCTCAAATGCACTCATCGTCTAACTTCTTCAGTCGTACTTGGAAGTAGCTGGCCGTAGACTTTCTTGCCACTGGGGCCTTTTAGTAGTTGCGAGCAATGGTTTCAATCTTCTCACCGACAACTCCTTGCTTTTTTTTCTTTGAATTAACTTACAACGTTCTTGATCCTGCATAAGATCACGTCGGGGACACCAAAATGTTGAATGACTCGTTTGTCAATCAGCTCAGGATTCAATCTCAGCACATAATGTATTTAATATTTTTTTTATTGAACAATAAACGCCACTTTAATCGAAATGTTCCCGAGACCAATAAAATTCTTGTTACTTTAGACTTTAGAATGCAACAGAACCTTTATTGTTAATTTTATACACTTCAATACAAAATTATTGATGACAAATTATTTTTTATACATTTAATTTTTACATACATATATAATTGAAATTACTGTCAAAACAAATTTCAAGGTTCATTGGCTGTCTATGTTCACACGATAACGTGTTTTCGTCATTCGCTCTCTCTCATATGCTGTGTTCGCACGACACCCTTTTTGCGTCATTCGCTCTCTTTCATAATACAACCACCGATTATGAGCTTAATTACATAAATTTCCATACAAAATTTATTTCTATTACCCCGTGTATTACTTCAAAATCAGTGTCATCTCTACTTTTTATAAAATTTAGACCAAAAGAGTTTGGCATACTTACTAGCCCTAATCAAGTACAAAAACTAAACAAAAACTAAAATAAAAGAAATAAAGACAACAAACAAAACAATGGTCGCTCGCTGCATTGACTTCATATACAAGTTGTTAAAAGGTGCCGTGTGAACCGTAGATTCAATTAAGTAATACAAACAGAGAACGAAGTAATCCGAAGTTCAGGATTCAATCTCAGCACATAATGTATTTAATATTTTTTTTATTGAACAATAAACGCCACTTTAATCGAAATGTTCCCGAGACCAATAAAATTCTTGTTACTTTAGACTTTAGAATGCAACAGAACCTTTATTGTTAATTTTATACACTTCAATACAAAATTATTGATGACAAATTATTTTTTATACATTTAATTTTTACATACATATATAATTGAAATTACTGTCAAAACAAATTTCAAGGTTCATTGGCTGTCTGACATTGACCATGAATTTAATCAAACGTACATTAACAATAATACTATTTGTAAATAACTTCAATTTATTTACTATTTCAAAAATGAATTCAATATATTTAGGAATTAATGTATATTAATATTACAGGTTAAATATATTTCAAGAACAAAAATTTTAATGTTTAAAAAACGTGAATCAAATTGTTGACAGATGTAAGTGTTGCCATCGTGGTGTTTACGCCCGTACATCAGAGTCCTCTAAAACCGAAATACTGGTAGTAGAATTAAATACATTACTCTGTTCACATCCCCTTTCTTTTGGGAAAGTGTCAATTGTATTGAAGCCGCTGCGGCTGGGTTTTAATTCGGGACGACCTTCTTAATACAGTAGGTAGATTAGCATTTCGATCTTTGAATGGTACATGGTCTGGTTCAGCAACAATTTCTGGTACCGGTGTTATTTCGCAGGTTTTGTGAATTTCTCCGATATTCATTTCCGCTAGGGTCTTTCACCACATAGGAGCGGGGATGGATCTGCTCTTTTATCGCCGCTGGTCTCCATTTCTCCTGTGGCAAAGTGTGGGGAATTATTTTTGGCACCACGATTTGCGTATTCGTTTTGCTTTTCTCTTTCTTTTTTTAAATATTCACTAATTCTTTTACTTTCTGATGATAATAAATTATCTTTAGTTGTAGGTAGTATACTTCTTATAGCATGGCCAAAAAGTCGCTGTGCTCGTGAACCCAGATTACCACGAGGAGTGTTCATATAGTTGAGAATTCCTAAATAGTGGTCGCTGTTGTCATAAGTTGATTTTTTTAAAATGTTTTTTGCAATCTGTACTGCTTTTTCTGCTAGGCCATTACCGTTGGGATGATATGGTGAGCTGGTGCGGTGATTGAAATTCCAAGCCTTTGAAAAAGTTCTAAATTCACTGCTTGAAAATTGTGAGCTGTTGTCGGTTTCTAAAGTTAGTGGCAGTCCGAATGTGGAAAAAATCTCTTTCAAAAATAGAATTACCTGTTTGGCTGTGGTTTCATTAAGGATTTTGAATTTTAGATAACCTGAAAAACTGTCGATAAACACAATGTAATCATTATTGTTAAAATGAAATAAGTCAGTAGCGCCTATTTCGAAGCCGTGGGTTGGAATTGATTTTTCTCCGATTGCTATTTTATTATTTTTTCGTTTATAGACTTGACATGCGGCACATTTGTTTATAAAATCAAAAATGTCTTTACTCATTTTCGGCCAAAATATGGATTCTCTGGCCATTCTAACACACTTTGCATAGCTGAAATGGCCGGCGTGAATGTGTTTTAAATATTTGTCTCTTAGTTGCAAGGGTATTAGTATCTTAGAATTTTTAAAAACTAACCCCTCCTCATTAACCGATAATTCTTCTCGAAAATGCCAATACTCCCTTAAAGCCGCGGGTATTTTTTCATTAGCTTTTGGCCAACCATTACTGATAAAATTAATTAGCAATTGGCAAGTGTTGTCAGCTTTCACTTCTTTTTTTAATGCTTCTAACTCGTTGTCCGAGATTGATAATACCATTTGTATTTCAAGACTTTCTTCCTCAGCCCCTTTGTTAAGGTCTCGACTTAATGGATCTGCCAGATACATTTTGATGCCAGGTTTATATATTACCTTAAGGTTATATGTTAACAAACTTAACCTAATTCTTTGTAGTCTCGCAGGCGAGGAATGAAGTGGTTTTTTGAAGATTGATTCGAGTGGTTTATGATCGGACTCCACGACAACTTCTTTTCCCCAAACATACTGATGGAATTTTTCGCACCCGAATTTGACCGCTAGCGCCTCTTTCTCTAATTGCGAATACCTAGACTGTGTCTCAGTCAGAGATTTGGACGCATACGCTATTGGCTGATCATTTTGTAAAAGTACCGCACCCATGGAATGGGAACTAGCGTCCACCTGCAATGTTACATCTTTATTCATATCATACAATTTGAAAACGGGGGGTTTGCTTATAATCTGTCTAAGTTTATCGAATGCCTTTTGTTGACTTGTGCCCCAATAAAAAGGCTGTGTTTTTCCCAATAGTATCCGCATTGGTGCAGTTAGGCAAGAAATTTTTTTTATAAATTTACTTAAATATGTGAATTTACCTAAGACTCTTTGTAGCCCTTTTTATTTGTTGGGTGTTTGAGACGAGTAATTGCTTCAATTTTGTCAGGGTCTGGGTGCAAGCCTGCGTCACTTATAACATGCCCTAGAAATTTTACTTTTGTTCGAATTTGTATTTTTCTTTATTTAATTTTAGTCCATTGGATTCGACTATCTTAATAACCTTAGATGTTGTAGCCCGAAGTTCTTTTAAATTTTTTGAATGTATTAAAATGTTGTCGATAGCGACTTTTACGTTTGGTAGATGTGAAAACAAGTTTTGCATTAGACACTGAAAGACTTCTGGAGCTGACGAAATTCTAAATGGCAATCTTTTGCATGAGTACCTACCCCACGGTGTCGAGAATGTTAAAATTTGTTTGGTGCGGTCTGTAACTGGAATTTGCCAAAAACCTTTTTTGCAGTCTATAATTGAGAAAAATTTTGCTCCTTTCAGTTGAGCGGCAATTTCCTCTAAAGTATTCATAGGGTAAAGGCGACGTTTAATATTTTTATTTACACTAGTAGGGTCTATGCAATTCTAATATTGTTATCTTTTCTTACAACCACCATGGGTGATACGGCCGGAGTTGGTAAATTTGTGGGTTCTATTACATTCAACTTTACCATTTTATCGAGCTCCTTTTTCACCTGGTCTCTGATTTTAAATGCCACTCTTCTGGCTGGACAAATTTCAAACTTTGGGTTCTCCACTAAGTCAATATCGTACACGAAATTTTTTATACATCCTAGGCCCTCGAATAGGTTTTCATTAATCGTTAACTCACGTATTCTTTTAATTAATTGTAATTTTTCGCAAGAATCGGCACCTAAAATGGGTTTAACTTTTTCCCCAACTATTTTAAAATTAATCTTACAAACCCTTTGAGAAATTTTGCATGTCAAATTCACCTCTCCTAACACTTTCATTTTATGGTTACCAAAAGATACTAAGTGTTTAACACTGCAAGGTTTTATTGTTATTGTTTGCTTAACTTTTTGAAGGTCATTAATTACTTTTAATGGCAAGACATTACACTGGGCACCTGTATCCAAGTTGATATTATAGTTTTTATTTTCAATAGTTATATTTTCTGTAAAGTGCTCATGTTTTACCGTGTTGCCATTACCAATGCAGCCAATAAATATTTCGGAATGGCTATCCGAGTTACTTTCCGAATTTTCATGTTGCTCGCAGTAAGAAACATTTCTATTTTTGTTAAATTTTCTTTTTGACTTAGATCTACACATATTTTCAAAGTGATTTTTCTTTCTACAATTTTTGCATGTATGTCGGAACGCTGGACAGTTGCGCGCTTCATGGGTTGTACCACAATTTCGACAATCGAAAGTTTTAATTTTACTGGGTTTTTGCACGATGTTTACAGTTCTTTCATTTTCATTATGGATTTCTGCAGTTTGTTTTTGTGCAAGTTCTGTAGCTTGGCAGATTTGAAGGGCTTTTTCTAACGTGATATCATCAGACAGCAATTTTGTGCGGAGGGTATCACTTTTAATACCCAGTATAAGTTGGTCTCGTAAAATACTATCGGTTAAGTTTTCAAAATTACAATTTTGTATCTGTAGTCTAAGCCGGGTTATATATTCGTCTATTGTCTCATTTTGTACTATTTTGTGGAACTTGTACCTTTCAAAGGTAGTATTAAGTTTTTGTGTGAAGTAGGTCTCAATTTTTTTTTTTTTACATCTACTAACGTTTCGTTTTCTGCCGCTGGTAATGAATTATAAATTTGAATCGCTGAGTAGCCGATGGCTGGCATGAATGTTGCGAGTTGTACCTTTGCTGTTTTTGTATCTAGACCGGTTGCAACTTCAAAATATTCGTACTGCTGTTTCCACAGCTTCCACTCCCTAGCCATATCTCTGTCGTGCTCTATGATCAATGGTTTTGGGGGCCTTAAAATATTACAAGAATCTGCCATTATATGGTGTGGGGTTCTTTTTTTCTTTTTAATCTTTTTTTATGGGGTTTGTATGTATTTAAATTAATATAAAGGATCCTGGGTTTCGGCACCATGTAAATAACTTCAATTTATTTACTATTTCAAAAATGAATTCTATATATTTAGGAATTAATGTATATTAATATTACAGGTTAAGTATATTTCAAGAACAAAAATTGTAATATTTAAAAAACGTGAATCAAATTGTTGGCAGATGTAAATGTTGCCATCGTGGTGTTTACGCCCGTATATCAGAGTGTTTAAAACTGGTAGTAGAATTAAATACATTACTCTGTTCACACACATTAAAAGTGTAATCTATACATATTCCCATGAATGCAAAGGAACTGGCATTACATTTCCAAATAAATAAAATTAAACTAAATGCAAGCAACAAATTTTTTAGCTAAACACAACACAAAAACAATACAAATGGAACAAAATTAATACATAGGGACAAAGAACGTGACATTTCAAACAACTAATTTATAATAAAAGAATGCAAAAATTGAATATATTATTACGTTTTAACCTTTTTAAAACGTTTGAGTTCATTTAAATTACGTTAAAATAAACAACGCTCTATTTTTGTTACAGTTTTATTTATTTTACTACATAATAACTTTTCTACTGTTTATCTTAATACAACACTTAATTTTCGTTTATACAACACGCTTTAACACGTCTTTAACTTACGACAGCCAAACGATAACTGATTGACGTGTAGGTAAAGCAGCCCTTTATATTCCTAATTGCCTACAGTTTGGAAGGTTCAAGAAATATCGACCATCTTCTATTTCCATATCCATGTAACGCAAAGATGGTCGATGTGGCAGTGCTGCCAAATTGACAAGGTGACATAAAATTTATCAAAATCCCACAATACAGTGTTGTATTTTTATTTTCGTAACAATATAATAAATTAATACAAGGAAGGAACACCTCCTAAATCAAATTTTTACAGCTCTTCAAAGTTTGGTTAAAAAAATAGAGAGACTTACCCTACTAATAATAAAAGAGAATTTGGTCGAATTTTTTGATGTGGAAATAAATATAAATAAACTTAACAATTATTTAGAAATGACCTAAATCATTTCTGAAAAAACTGTAGTTTAGAAACAAGCTTTTAAGTAAGAACATTCATATTTTACAATTACAATTTTCTGGTCCTTTTTGCATAAAACATTTGTTGGGCCGGAACTTTGTAATACGGTTCCATAGTAAAAATACGAATCAGAAATGGAATAAATCATTTCTGAAAAACTACAGTTTAGAAGATAGAGCCTAACAAACTTTATAAAATTTACATTATTATCCGCGTAAAAAGCCATTTCTGAATTCCTGGGAACGGTAATATCTGATATAAAAATCGAGTAAAAAGATGATAACAAAACTGACACCAGCGGCAGACCCACAGGTATTTGCCGATCACTAGATACAAAAAAAACTTTATTATTTTCTGCAAATATGTTGGAAAAATGAAATCATTAAGTTTAAAGATTAGACCGTCATGCCAAATGGAATCGAATGCTTTTTCGATATCCAAAAAATAACGCCAGTAATTTTACGATTTCGTTTATTACATTCGAGATAATTAACAACTCTTTTTAATTGATGCACAATAGAGTGCCCCTTGCAAAATCCGAATTATTGCGGGTTGATAACAATTTTCTGACTAAAAAAAAATCTGCAATTCTTCTGCCGATTATCTTCATAAACACCTTGACCAGTAGACTTAGAATGCTGATAGGCCTATAGCTAAAGGATAATTTAGGATCCTTCCCCGGCTTATAAACTGGGATTACTTTAGCCTTCTTAAAGACTGTAGGGAAATAACCTAAAAATAAACATTGAAAAAAATTAAAAATAAACAATTGAAAAGTTTACTTAAGGTCTCAAAAAAGTAACCGGGCATATTCTTCATAATTATGCTATTAATGCCACCTAAACCCGACGATTTAACTTCAGTTAATACTGTAAATCTTAAATCTGTGTCTATCAAGGTGGAAGTCAATTAGTTTATTCAGTTGCCCCAGGATACTTTTCAATTGATTCCTAATACTAACATCTATAAATCTCTGAAATTTTCTTCTATATTTGTTCCTCTAGCCAATTAAAATTTTACTAACATCAGAGATTCCTTCCGTCAAGGGTTTTGCGACCGGTAGATATTTTCATAAAATCTTCTTGAATTATAGATATCAACATACCAAAACAAAAATCAAGATCATCAGAATTAAGCGAAAGTTAGTTCATGGTCTAAAAAGTGAAGACTGGAGTTCGATAAAGGAATGTTCACTGTAAACGGCTGGACTGAATTGATGATTTGTCCAAAACGAGTATAATCTAACGGGAAATATATATAGTGGCTGGATTGGACTCAGTGGCTGTAGAGCTCTTTACCCTCGGAGTTATTTGATAATTCCAATTTTTGTATTGTTAATGCGCGACACAACAAATATAAAGACGTCGTTAGGGAAGGGTGTTAGTTTACCAAAAACTGATTTAAAGTTTCTGGTGTGAACCGGATTATAAGTGGATGTGAATATAACAGGGTGGTTATCCATCATGACTTGAATCGAAATGCTCTTAGTTGTTTTTGCTTTTTTACTTGTTTTGATCCTTGGTAACAAAGAATGCTCAATATCAGTCCTAAATGAAATCAGAACACCTCCGCCAAAAAGGTATCGTTCGAAAGAAGAATATCAATTCTCCGTTTATGAAGAGTAAATTACAATTGAGCAGCTGCTGACTCAGTTGTTGAGCATTTCAATGGCTTCAAAAGAGAATGCAGAAATTGCCTGTCCATCATTTGCCGCTTTGTAAAACCAGGCTTAGAAAGTACTTCCGAAAAGACTTACTGTGAAAACAAGGAGTAACTTTTAAAAAATAAGAAGGATTTAAGTCTGATAATTTATGTGCAAATTTCAAAATAAACAATAACGAAGATAAGAACACAATTTCTCTAATGCTTTGTTCACGCTTGTGTTTTTAAACGCGTTGAATGTTTTACTAACTAACAACCGTTCACACTACATTTTTGATCTTTAATAATGACGTTTTATCAGCTGTTATTGGTGCTTGTAAAAAGGTTTAAACAAGTCTGAATAAATTAAAAATATATAAAAAGTTGGCAAAATATAATGATGCAGCGGCATATTTCAGTTTTTTTAATATCAATATTGATGATTTGTTTAAATCTAAAACATCTCATCTATATATGGTGAAACATCTAAAAATCTAAATTTTTAATGCTTAAACACGTTTAAGATGTTAAACACGATAGAAGTGAACATATTATAAGCACGAAATCAATTCCTTCAAGAACATGAATATTTCTTGTTTTTGATCTGAAAAAACTAATATGTTCACACGACAACGTGTTTTCGTCATTCGCTCTCTCTCATATGCTGTGTTCGCACGACACCCTTTTTGCGTCATTCGCTCTCTTTCATAATACAACCACCGATTATGAGCTTAATTACATAAATTTCCATACAAAATTTATTTCTATTACCCCGTGTATTACTTCAAAATCAGTGTCATCTCTACTTTTTATAAAATTTAGACCAAAAGAGTTTGGCATACTTACTAGCCCTAATCAAGTACAAAAACTAAACAAAAACTAAAATAAAAGAAATAAAGACAACAAACAAAACAATGGTCGCTCGCTGCATTGACTTCATATACTAGTTGTTAAAAGGTGCCGTGTGAACCGTAGATCCAATTAAGTAATACAAACAGAGAACGAAGTAATCCGAAGTCTCCAGCGAACATAGCATTTTAATACATCTTGAAGGCGATTGTCCAGAATATGTTGTTTAAATAGTTCTTGTCTGAGGGTGGTTTGTATGTATGTTCATAATTGTATTCTACGTTGTAAGTTTTATTTTATTTATCTAATTTTAAATTGTTTTGCCTGCGTCTGTTATATCACAGTGATGACACCAATGACAGCTCAAAAAGCGAAAATCAGCTGTTTTCCTTTGCTTACAACAATTACCACTCAGCTGGTGTAAAAGAAAAAACAACATTATTTTCCATAAGAAAATAAAGAAGTACGAAAAATAAAGAAATAAATAAAAATAAAATTCAATTTCAAATTGCAAATTTTTGATGAAATACTTTAATTTTTTTTTAATTCACAAACACAAATTTTTCTTACCTCTTAGAAAAATTACATTAATTGCGCCAAAATACAATAATAAAGCAAAATAAAAATTTTTACAATCAGCTCGAAAGCTCCCCACTGAGTTGTAAAATTTGTTGTATGGTTGTTGTTATTTTTGTCGGTGTGTCGTCACTGTATACACTGCGGTTATATGCTTATAAATTCTGTTGTGTTATTTATAGTATGTTGCGTGTGACGTATCGTAGCAAAGGTGCTGTCTTATGTTCTGGGCTAAGTGTTGCCATGTATGTTGTTCTATATGATTGTAAGATGTAAATTGGAAAATGGGAAGTATTCCATGTTATTTTTAGCGGTACATTGGGTGAGGTAAAGTGCCAAGAAAGGAATAGAAGTAGGTGCTAGAAATCGCGACAGTTGAATTGTGGTCTTTAGTATGAACCGTACAGTAATAAACAGAAAGATATAAATAAGTTATTTTCTTTTTCTTTAAAAACAATTTTCGGTAGAATAGTAAATAAGATTGTAGCTTAAAAGTATATTGTTTGTGTGTAGCTGGAGGGTGGAAATAAAATCAAGATCCCTGTGCATCTCAGATTCCGTTTTAAATATATAGCGCTGAGTGGACCGCTACAAATCAGATAATAATTTCGAATAGTTGTAGCACGTGTTGGAAGGCCCGGTCTCAGGGAAAAATTCAGTCCTCCAGGTAACTAATTTTAACTGTAAAATAAAGGCGGTGGATTATAAATAAATAAAATTAACGATTGATTTTTTTGTCTTGTGCATATTTCATTAACGGTTTTTTTTCTGCTTATGTAAAATTTTTTTTATTTCATATAAGATAGTGTTACTTTTTTATATATTTTATTCTTTTGATTCATCACTAACTGTCTGAATTAGACTTATGTTCGTTTTAATAATAATGTATTTTAAATAAAGATTTGAGTTAATGTTTATAATGTAATAATGATGTGTTGTTAGTTATTTGCGTGCGGTTAAGTCATGAAAAAATTACATAAGGTGAGGTTGCTTATCCGACTGATAGCTTTTTGCTTGATTCACATTCAAAACATTTTCTTGTACAACAGAGACTTACTAAAAAGAACGATCCAAGGATATCGTTAAACTATGTCATACTGCAAAAAACATGCTTCAAAACGCATAAAAATAATATATTTATAAATATATCTAAATATTTAATGTTCATAATTGAAAAACGTCCAAAAAACTAAATATATGAAAACTAAAATTTTCAACAAAATAAAATATTTCTAATTTACGAGTATTAACTGTATACAATTTTTATTTACGTTTTTTTTTATATGGAAATTTTTTGACATCTACCATACAATGTACAAAAAATATTGCCCGTTGTTTTTGTACAAAAATTAGTTGTTGTACAGACAACTTCACCTTATTTAATTTCACCATGGGCTAAGTTATATGAGTTAAGGTGTAGGTGAAGATGACAGGGAGTATTTTTTTTTTTTTTTTTGGAGCGGCTTTATGTTTGACTCCAGGTTGGGAGGGGTTATTGTCAGCTCAAACCTCATTTGAGGTGTTCGTTAAGTCCATTTGTTGACTGAAATTCTGATTAATATCTGTGTGTTTTTTTGTTTTTTGTTTTCGTTTACCTTTTTAATAGTTAGTATCTCTCTAGGCTGTAATGGCGCGATGGGACCTTCTCGAGGTGTGCCGTTGAGTTGGTCGGCGAAGCCACTACAGTGCCGTTTTAGGGGACACGTAAAAATTTGGCGCCCAATCGAAGGAAAGTATGGCGAGCGTGATAATGTGGCGCTCATAGTGTGAAGAGTTAAGGCTTGTATATGACACCTAAATAGAAGCCACAATAGACCATTAGAATGAAAGGAAAATAGCCCATATGTTATGTACTACGTTTGGTGAAAGGTGGTAGTGAATGTGATAACTAATTGGTACCGAAACGGGGAACTATCCGTGCTTCAAGTGCACAGTTGCGGCTAATGTATTCACCAGACTGAAGAGGCACAATATCAATACTCAGATAATGACCAGAACACTACATGAAAGTTAGATATTTAAAAGTTCATTGGAAAGGGGATAGTGTTTGTTTTTTGTATTTTGTTAGATTTAATGTTTGGAATATTGCTTTACCATCTGTTCAATGGACGAAGGGAAAAATATCGGCTGTGAAGATAGTATCAGGTCTTTGTAAAGTATTTGAGTAGCTGTCGTCTAGTCCATATCACTTGTCTAACATGTATTTTGTCGGATAATGTCGAAATTAGGGGAACAGATGGATATGACCGTTAATGTTATTCGTTAGCAAAGTGACAGCAGAATGCTTCAAATCCTGTTTCTGTAAGAATCAGGCACTTAATGTTAGGATTATCTTTTGTTTTATACGCATGTAATAAACGCAGTGATGCCCAACCTGATTTTTGTAACAAATATATAAAAATAATAATAATATAAATATATAATATTTTGTTTATATATATAAAATGGAGAGATGGAAGGAAGCCATCATTACAACTAATAATAATAGTGGTGGGCTAACCATTACAAATGATCACATGCAGCAGACAATTATAATTCTTCTACTAATATTAGTCGTAGGGAAATAAATAAATATTACAAAGAGTATATGGGAAAAAATTCAGTTAAATTTAATGCAGCTTTAACAAATGTATAATTAATGGATAAGTTAGTAGGAATTTATAATTATTAAAAAGAGTTGAAAATAAAATTCTAAAATATTGAAAAGTAAGCAACGATAAAAACATGGCATCGTTTGTCATTCTCGATGCATCTAAAATAGTACCAGAATTCAATGGTAATCTCAACCACCTAAATAACATTATAGGTATAATCGAATTTTATGCAGAAACGCTTAACGACTCGACAGAAGTTAGTAAGTCAAGTTCGTTCTCGCCACTAAATTAGCTGACAAGGTCAAAAATAAATTAATTTCAGAAGAGACACCGAATTCCATAGAATCATTCATACGCACTCATAGAAAAGTATTTACACCTAAGAAATCACTCTCTTCCGTACATACTGATTTAGTAAAGCAAACTCAAGGCAATAGCTCTATAACACAATTTGCTAACAGAATTGAATCAATTGTAACATGCTTAAATGAATTACAAATTGATGAATTAGGTTCCCAAAATAGGGAAACAGTCATTAAAATGAATGATCATGTGGAGCTTATTACTTTTAAAAATGGTTTAAACGAACCACACAGAGCCACGGTATTAGCTGCTCGACCCAAAAGTCTAAATGAAGCCAATCAAATAGCCTCTGAGGTTATACCATAACAGAATTCAATAATACAATTCAATAAGAATAGAAGACCTTTCAATAATAGAGGACAACGGAACTACACTAATACGTACAATTACAACAGAAGTAATAACAATAATCAGCGTTATTATAATAATTATAGAAGTATAACAATTTTCAAAGAAACAACACTAATCACCCCAGAAGTAATAACTTCAACCGCAATAACCATAACAATTATAATCACAGAAATGCCAACTTTAGAAATAGCAATAATCGAAATAGAGATCAAAGAAGAATATATGTTACTCAGGAACAGGGAAACGAAGAAGACCCTGCAATCCTCAAGCGTAAATTTTAATGAAGGTGTAGGGGAATTAAAACACTTAAACGAATATGCTTTAAAACTTATAATTCTCACACAGATGCACCACATTTTGTGACATTTATAACTGATGAAGGATTTTTTATAAGATTTTTAATAGACATCTGAATATGTAAGCAAAACTTTGTAATAAATAAAGAAATAAAAGAATACAATGCTTGCACAATTACAGGAATAGAAAGCAAATCAATACAAGCAATGAGTACTTCAATATTAAAACTATTACTTCCAAATCAAGTAACAAACCATAAATATCAAATCGAGAACACAGAACTTGCTATAGCAACAGATAGTATTTGTTTATTTATTTATTTATTCAATTTAGTCAATAGATTTAATCTTTACAGACTAATTACAAAATATGTATAATATAAAAAAGAAGTACAAGCTTATATTATAAAAATTTTACATTACATTTTAGATACAGCGAAAAAGTAAAAAGAAGTTAAAATTTATCAAGAAAAATAATAATATTGTGCTTTATAATATTAATATTTAATGAAAAATCAACAAATTCGGACAAAAAGTTATATTGGCGACATAATCTTATAAATGGATCAGTTATAATTTGATCTATTAAATTTAATAGATTCTAAAAGAAACTCACAACAAATATTCCCATTGATAAGGTTCACATAAAACGATGCATTTAACGGTACGACCACTTTTAAGGGTAGGCAGTTTAATTAAAGATAGTCTACAAGTATAAGAAGCAGTTCCAAATAATTCCAACCCAGGTGACGCAAACAGAACAATGAAAATCGTTCCTGAACAGATTCAACGCGGGTGATATGAATATTATAGTAAGGATCCCACACGTCTGGCCCATATTCCAAAATAGATCTTACAAGTGAAACAAAGAGCTGTTTCGTAATGTAAGAATCAGCAAACTCCTTAGCCTACCGCTTTATAAACGCAAGAACTCTAGCTTTCTTCACAGCCAAATTAATATGATCAATAAAATTTAATTTACTGTCGAGTAAAATGCCGAGATCATCAAATAAATTTCTAATTGGTGAACATCCAGTACAGCAATTACAGAGAAACGCATGCATTTACATTTTCTTAAATTCAGCTCCATCATGTTGTGTTTACACCACACAAAAAAGTTATTTAGATCATTTTCAAGATAGACGCAATCAACATAATCATTAAAAGAAAGAAATATTATTACGTCATCATAATACATCAATATGTTGACAAAGTTGATAACATTAAGAAGATCGTTAATTAAAATAGAAAATAGGAGGGGTTCGAGATGATGCCCTGGGGAATACCCGAAGGAACAAAAATGTATTTGGAAGTACTATTGTAAACTCGTACAGCCTGTATCCTTCCCGTCAAATACGATTCAAGCCAGCTTAAGCTAATCTTAGAAACACCCAACAAATTCAATTTAGTCAGCAGAAGTCTATGATTCACTTTATCAAAAGTTTTACTGAACTCCGTATAAATAACATCAGTTTATTTTCCTTGAGTAAATGCAGCGTTAATTAATAATGTTAAATGTAGAGCATTAGTTGTTGTTGAGCAGCCTTTTTTGAAACCATGTTGATAAGATGAAATTATCGTCGAAGTGTTATGGCAGAGAAAATCAGCAATTAGTTTTTCAAACATTTTCGGGACAGCACTCAATTTAGTAATGCCTCTATAATTTGTTACATTGAATCTAAAAAGCGGTAAGGTATATGAATCCTTCCAAAACTTAGGAAAGTAGCCATACTTAAACGAAACATTAAACAATAAAGTAAAAGATGTAACGAATGATTCCGCACATCGATATAAAATGCAACTCGGAACTCCATCAGAACCGGGACTATAGGATTCCTTCAGCTTCCTTAAATGTTCCAAAATGTCACTCTCATTCAAAGTAGGAAAGGATATTATTCGATTCGATGTAAGCTTATTTATCATTATAAGCAGCAACAGAATAAGTATTTGTAAAAAAATCCGCTGGATTTTCTCTTCGAATTGACAAATGCATAGAAGAACTTAAGGTCTTGTACGAAATTAGTTTTTACTTTATTTAAATAGTTTTTATATAAGGCATAGTAAAGCAGATTATATTCGAACCGACAAACGGAATACTTCCAATAATTAGTAATCGAGCCAGACCTTTTATATTTTTTATAATATTTATTCTTGAGGGTTTTTAGCCGGGCCATTTGCCTTGAGTTCCATAGTGGGTCAACTGAACTATATGAGCGTCTCTTGGGGACACAATTTCAAGAAATGAATGAATCGTATTTTAAAAATGGGTAATTAATCAATCGATATCCGATTTGTTTCTTATGGGAATAGATAAAGTATCATACCAGCAAATACTACCCACCAAGTCATTAAATAAATTATAATTAATTCGCTGAAAACAGAAGACTTTGTATACAGCAGAAGGCTTCAATCTTAATTCAGATGGAATAGAAAAACTAATTCCAATTGTGGAATGATATTGATCCTAGTAACGGACTCAGAACGTATTAGAGCACAATCACCCGCATCATTAACGAAAATCAAATCCAGTATTTTCCCGAAATCATTGCAAACAGTATTGATTTGGTATAGAGATAATCCAAAAATATTATCCAGAAACTCATCATGGCAATTTCTATTCTATAGTGGAATTAAACAAGGAACATCAGATGATTGTTTCCATGATATTGAGGGTAGATTAAAATCATCAACAACAAAGACAGAATCATTTTTTTCAGTAAGCAGGATAACTGATTTTATCGCGTCGACATGATCAGAATAAACAGAAGAGTCAGAATCAGGAGGAATATATGAACAAGTAACATAAACTTTTGATTTTTTCAATTTTACAACAGCAACGACAAACTCAATATTAGACGTAAGAGTTAAAATAATTTCGGATGGATATATTTAAGAGACAGCAATCAAAACACCACCTCCTCTACTCTCATTCCGATTGTGTCTGTATATTTCATAATTATTGCAAAGCACCTCAGCATTAAAAACATCATCATTTAGCCAAGTCTCAATAAAGACAATAATATCGTACATAAATTCATAACTATTTACTAAAAACTTTGACAATTTAGTATTTAAACCACGTACATTCTGGTGTATAATATTTAAACGATCTCTAGATATAATTAGTTTTTTGAAACAGCTGTTTCCATTTTTAGATTCTAAATTATCTTTTAATAAAAATTCCCCGATCATAAATATTCATAGGTCAGAAACGAGGGTCCACAATTTTCTCATAAAAATTAGAAGGAATAGCAATTATAATGATACTATACTTCTAGGTTGTGTATACGTAAACTTGTAAACAAAAATGTCGACACATGTTCCCAATTTTGACTTT
Organism: Wohlfahrtia magnifica; assembly: GCA_023159175.1. NCBI lineage: Eukaryota > Metazoa > Arthropoda > Insecta > Diptera > Sarcophagidae > Wohlfahrtia > Wohlfahrtia magnifica. The sequence continues at coordinate 219,110 of JAKWBJ010000075.1, forward strand.
ACATAAAATACGACGTCCTTAACGGTAGCATCATAAGCCAATCGTGAAACAAAAATATGTTTTTCGGGTGTATGACAATCTATTCCCTAGGAGATATTAAGTATTCTCGGTAGGGATTTTTTTACTAAATACTTGGCAAAGATAGATATGAAACTTACACTTTATCTATTACAATAAACGAGACTGAATATGTCTTGCCACTAAAAACAAAAACTAAGCAATTAACGATACCACTTAGAACAGAAATGATACAGGCAATAAATTTACAGATAGAAGAAGACAAGCGTTGTATGCGCAAAACAAATCAGTGACAGTGTTTTCGTAAGTATGGGAAAAACATATTCGAATTTTAAATGCTTTAAATGAGATCACAATATCACATTTCTATTTACAAGTCAAAGCCTTGTCTTATTACAACATTCTAAAGGAAAGAAAGGAAAATAAAAACAATAAACAACAAGCCAGATGGGAAAAATTAAAAAAATTACTAAATATAGACCAAAAATAGACACTATCGACATTACAGCAAGAAAAACCGTAGAAAAAATATGCAGAGAATTCCAAGATGTTTTTCATTTAGAAGGAGATTATTTAACAGCAAATAATTTCTATCAACAGAAACTACAAACTGTATACATTTATCATTTAACAGCAAATAATTTCTATCAACAGAAACTGCAAAACTGGAGGTAATACCACAGTATACACTCGAAATTATAGACTAACACAGTCACAGCAGGAAGAAATTCTATATATATAATTAATTCTGCATTACTTTTAGTCCCAAAGAAAAGTGACAACGATGAAAAGAAGTGAGGACTAGTTTTCGACTATCGTCAATTAAATAAAAAATTAGTCAATGACAAATCCCCATTACCTCAATTAGATGATGTGTTAGACAATATAGGAAGAGCAAAATATTTTTTAACGTTAGACATGACAAACTCTCTAGAATTAGAAACCACAACTAGACCACTTACAGCATTTGCTACAAATAATGGACACTATCAATTTAAAAGATTACCTCTTGGTCTGAAAATATCATCTAATAGTTTCCAAAGAATGTTGACAATGGCATTAGATTCAAATTCTTTCATATATATGGATGATATAATTGTTTTTGGCTGTTCTTTTCAGCATCATAATGATAATTTAATAAAATATTTCAAAGGTTAAAAAGTCACAACCTTAAATTGAATCCGAATAAAACGAAAGTAGTTTACTTAGGACATCTTATTACAGACAAAGGAATAATGACAGATCCAAATAAAAGCAAAGCAGTTGAAACTTATCCAATTCTAAAGAATGCAGACGATACAAGAAGATTTATAGCTTTTTGTAATTACTACAGACGTTTTGTTAAAAATTTTGCTCTCAACGAATTATTAAAGAAAAATCAAAAATCTGTCTGTTGCGAGAAGTGTCAAAAGTCTTTTGAAATGTTAAAATCTATAGTTACAAATTCACCAATATTACAAAACCCAGACTTTAAAAAAGATTTTATCCTTACTACTGACGCATTAGATTACGCTTTGGGAGCTGTACTTTCACAAGGTGAAATAAATAAAGATTTACCAATCTCATATGCAAGCCGTTCTCTTAATAAACATTAATTAAAAAGCCTGTAATAGAGAAAGAACTCTTACCTATTCATTGGGAAATTACACACTTTGGACCATACTTATAGGAAGGAAGAAAGTTCAAAGTAGTGACTGATCACAGACCACTAGTATCGTTATTCACCCACAAAAACCCTTCATCAAGACTAACTAGAATTAGACTAGATCTCATGGATTACGATTTCGTGATCATATACAAACAGGAAAGGATAAATACTAATGCCGATACATTATGAAGAATCAAAATAGATTCCAATGACTTAGAAAATGATGCCAAAATCGATAAATATAATGACTAGAAAAATGACTGAAAAATTGAATGGAAATTTTAAGAAAAATAATGTAGCCGAAATATATAATCAAGACAATACTGCAACGAACGAAGATGAGAATAATAAGGAAAGAAAAACTTATGAGACAGAGACTAATCACCTCTATATGTGGAACAGCGTTCCGTTTTCACAAATTAAAGGCTACCCAAAATTAAATTTTGTTGTTGATAAAGTAAATAAAAGCATGCCAAAAATTTAAATTTTAGGTAATCGCGTAATAGTATCTGGTAATGAAAATGCATAAATTACCTAAATTCGAATTTAGGTTCAGTTTTGTAGAAGTTAACTATGGTTTTACGGGATGACCAAATATTTACAGTAACACTAGCAAAGGATGATATAATATTCGAAAAATCAATTAAAAGATATAATTGCATGCAGAATAGAGATATATGTGGGTAGAAACCTATACAAATTATATTGTTTAAACAACCAGAAAGGATACTAGAAAAGTGTAGACAGAAAAAAATTATAAATGAATATCATGAAACTCCATATGGCGGTCACGCGGGAGTACGTAGAACAGTCATTAGATTAAAACAGAAATACATATGGAAAAATATGTATAAAATGATTAAGGATTTTATCAGTTATTCTGGAAGTTGTAAGAAGAATAAAATTATTAAACATACTAAAGCACCAATTTAAATTACTAACACACCTACAAAACCATTTCAATTTATACAATTAGACACTGTAGGTCCTTTAAGAGTATCACACGGGTATAGATATATACTGACAGCACAATGCAAACTAACAAAATACATTGACGCATTTCCAATAGAAACTAAAGAAGCATATGAAATTGGAAAAATATTAGTAGAAAAATTTATATTAAAATATGGATGTTTTCACACAGTAAAAACAAGCAGAGGAACTGAATTTGTAAACGAACTTTTTAATAGAATATGTACTCTTATGAAAATCAAACATGTAACTTCCACAGCATACCACCATGAGACTTTAGGTAGTATTGAAAGAAATCATAAAGTATTAAATGAGTATATGTGTTCTTTCACGGAACAATACAATTGGGATAAATTGATTCCGTACTATACATTCGCGTATTACAACACCACATTTCTCAATGGAAAATTTGCGTCAATGCCAACCGAACATATGTCAAATGATAAATTTTATAATTATGATAATTATGTTACAGAATTAAAAATAAAATTAAAACATGCCCATGAGATGGCAAACAAAAAATTATTGGAAAACAAAATAAAACAAAAACGTATTAAAGATAAAAATACTAATGATATTCAAATCAATCATAAAAAATAATAAACCAATGACTATACATAAAAATAGATTGAAATTAGTTTAAGCTGTTACATATCTATTAAAGTAGAACACTTTAAAATTTTAATTTAATACTTTTATACGTTTATACGAAAAAATATATAAAAATAATATTTTTTCTTTTGAACGGTAGGGGTGTAATGTATTCACATATACTCATATACAAATAAATAAAACCAAATTAAAGTAAAAACATGAAGAAGTAAATAAAATAAGTATAAACATTATTTAGGGTATAATTACAAAGTGACACCACGAAGGTAAAACTGGTGATATGAAGGGTATGCAATTTCAAGTGGCTTGTGTTGATTAATAATGGTCACTTGAAATGCATTTTAAATAAATATGATATTACTATTGACATTAATGTGAGTCACCAAAATGTAAACAAATAATAATTAGGGGAATAGAAATTTTCCTATTTCCTAGAATAAGTAGGAGAAATAATTTAAGATTATTATAAGAAACATAAAATAAAAGTCACAAATAACTCAGCCTCGCCTTTTGACAAATTGAATTGGAAGAGGAACCGAAGCCATTATCATCTCTGACTCCTCAAAACTTCTGAGGCTTTTGGAAAAAGTTGCCGAATGCCTGGATAATGCATGTCTTACTATCGGTCTAGAAAAATCGGTTTAGAAAGTTTTGTTCTAAAGAGCTACGTTACTTGGGATTCATAATCTAAAGACTGATAGCAAGTAACCTCTAATCGACACTTTAAAGAAAGGAAAAAAATTGATGTGACTCCTGACTCCTGCCAATTGGAGCGTTTTTTAACCTGAAGCGTGCATTAACAACGGCCCCGGTACTGCAACAGCCTGACTTCACAAAGGAATTTTACATCCAGTGTGATGCGTCGCAAAATGGCATAGGAGTGGCTTTGTTCCAAAAGAACGGGGATGGTGATGAGAATCCTATTGCTTTCTACACCCAAAAATTTAATTCGTGCCAAAGAAATTATTCAGTAACTGAAAAAGAATGTCTTGCCGCACTGTTAGCAGTGAAACGTTTTAGACCCTACATCGAAATGATGAAGTTCACCGTTTTCACCATTCACGCAAGCTTAAAGTGGTTGATGTCTTTGAAAGTCTTGAGTGGGTGATTGGCCAGATGGTCCTTGCAGCTTCAAGCGTACGATTTTTCGATCGAGCACAGAAAAGGGTCGGAGAATGTGATAGCAGATACCCTCTCTAGAATATCTGTCGAGGCAAGTGAACTATCTTACGATGAATTCTTCGATTTCGAAAAAAACGAGTTTAAAAGTGAAGAGTATCTCGACCTAATTACAAATATGGAGACGAATAGTGAAAAACTACCGGAACTAAAAGAAGGCGGTGGCAAAATATATAAGAAAACATCGAGCTCGGAGCTTGAAGATTTTGGCGAACCAACTTGGAGGCTATGGGTGCCTAACCAGTAAACGCGAATTCTAATTGAAAAGGCGCACAGCTCTGACACCTCTGCTCATTGTGGTCTATATAAAACATTAAGCGCCCTGAAGCTGTTGTATTTCTGGCCAAAAATGGCTCTACAAGTCAAGGATTATATATCAAAGTGCCTGGTGTGTAAAGAACGCAAGACCTGGAACCAAAACCTGAGGCTAACCATAGAACATGACGTGCAAACAGAAGGACGACAATGCATTCAGCTATTGGTACTACACCGTTTTTTGCGCTCTTTGGTTTCAACTGGTTTTCCCATGGAGCGGATTATAAAGTGGCAAGAAAGCTTGGATCACTGACAGACCATCTGATAAAGTTATTGGATGAGCATGATAAAATGAACTTGTTGCGAGATGCAGTCAGAAAGAATTCACACGAGGCATATATCCGAAGCGTCAGAAGATATAATGAAAGAGCGCGTAAGACCAAATTTCGACCATCACAAGAAATATACAGGACGAACTTTGCAGTATCGAATTTCAAGGACAATATAAATGCTAAATTTTGCCGTAAATTTATAAAAAGTACGGTAGTTAGCCCCTTTGGCAACAACAACTATCAGAAATGCCATAAGCCATTTTCTAAAAAACTATAGTTTTGAAGATATAGCCTAACATACTTTTTGAATATGGGAAAAATTTTATAAGTCATTACAGTCTTTTGGTCATTTTTTAATGAAAAATTTCTTGTGCCGGGACTTTGTTAATATGGATCAATAGAGTATTTTTGTACACTACAAATATTTCATACAAAAAGGCCCAAAATATTTTTAAAAAATATAAATTTTTTTCAGAAAAGTTTGTTGGTCTATGTCTCCTAAACTATAGTTTTTTCGAAAATTACTTGTCATTTTTAAATCGTTTTCAAGTGCTCTATTGATCCCCATACCAAAAGTTTCGGCACAAGTCTTATTTTTAAAAGGGTCAGTCTGTCCATTCTTTAACCAAACTTTAAAGGTATGTAAGTTTATATTTCAAAAAAGATTTTAATGTCATTCGAAAAATTTGATTCAGGAGGATTTTTCTTTTCTAGTGGCCTATTACATCTACAATTTTTGCACTTTAACATTATTAATTAATTGTTTGAAAATTTCACGTTTTTTGTCATTTTATTGTTTACATTTTGTTTTTCGTGGAATAATTGTAAATTAAAAAAATTTGCTGATTACTTGTTTTCTCCAGCTGCGTTATAAATTTTGTTGTGTTGTTTATAGCATGTTGCGTGTGGAGTGTGGTGCCAAGTTTGCTGCCTTATATAACAACCCTGTCTTATGTGCTGGACTAAGTGTTGCCATGTATGAAGTCTATACGATATAGTAAGATGTGTATTGGAAAATGGGGAGTATTTCGTGTTATTTTTAGCAGTACATTGAGTGCAGTACAGTGTCATGAAGGGAATATAAGTAAGTGGTAGAAATCGCGACAGTTGAATTGTGGTGTTTAGTGTGAACCGTACAGTAACAAACAGAAAAATATAAATAAGTTATTTTATTTTTCTTAAAAAAAAAAATCTTTTAAAGAGCAGTGTTTTCTTTTTTATTTTGCATAATTATAAGAGGAATACAAACGTAAGTTTTGAAAAACAGAAGATAAATAAATAAGGGAACTTCTATTGTTGTTAGCGGTAAAATAGTAAATAAGATTATAGCTTAAAAGTATATTGTTTATTTTTGTGTGTAGCTAGAGGGTGGAAATTAAGCCAAGAATCCTGTGCATCTCAGATTCCGTTTCATATATATATAGCGATGAATAGACCGCTACAAATCAGATAATAATTTCGAATGGTCCTGGGGCGAGTGTTGGGAAGGCCCAGTCTCAGGGAAGTATACAGTCCTCCAGGAAACTAATTTAAACTGTAGGATAAAGGCGGTGGATTAGTGATCAACATATAGACATAAGAGTTTAAAAGGGAAGCGATGACCGTCTAATCTGGGAACAATACATATATAAGACAGAATAAATGATAGGGAATATTGCCGAACCGGAAATAATTAGTATTAAGATGGTAATAGTTTACTTAAAAAATTTACTGGAAGTATTATTATGGACCGATATTTGTGCGTGCGAGTTTTGTCCCCAGGCGTGTAATGTTGAACCAAATTGTTAGTCAAAAAGAAAACGGAAAGTTGTACACGTCTGATAATGTTTTTTTTTTTGGGTTTAGTGACGTCAATCGTCCATAAAGGAGCTCCTTTAGGCGAGTGAATTTATTATAAAGTAGATACCGGTATTTGAAGCCGGATCTTTGAAGAAGTACTTTTGTTTAATTGTTTAAAATGTGATAAAGGGAAACTACTGGGATTACCACAAATTACGGTAAATAAAATTAACGATTGATTTTTTTTTGTTCTGTGCATATTTCATTAATGGTTTGTTTTTTCTGCTTATTTAATTTCTTTTTACGTATACTATAGTGTTTACTTTTTTATATATTTTATTATTTTGGTTCATCATTAATTGTCTGAATTAGACTTAAGTTAGTTTTAATAACAATTTGTTTTTTTTTTTTAATAAATTTGAGTTAATGTTTATAACGTAATAATGATGTGCTGTTAGTTATTTGTGTGCTGTTAGGTTATAGGAGTTAAGGTGTAGGTGAAAATGACTCCCTGATAAAGGTAAATCCAACTAATTTGAAAATTGTAAATGTTGAAGAGAGAAAAAATGGAGCTGTTGTTATCCAATGAAGAGAGAGAAAAAAATAAAAAAGCAGTACAAAACGAAATGAGTGGAAAATACGAAATAAAAGTACCAAATCAACCGGAAATGAAAATAACAGTAACAGGAATGTCATTTAAATTTTCAGAAAAAGAAATAATTGAGAAATTAAAAAAACAGAATGATATTTTAAAAAATAGTGAATTAAAAGTGCTAAAATTGTTTGAATATAAAAGAAATGGTCGAACCTTTTACAATACAAAAATAAAAATTGATAACGGATCGTATATGCAAATAATGACCGTACAAAAAGTTAACATTAGATGAGAAAAATGTAAAATATATGATGGCACTGATATTATACAATGCTTTAAATGTAGAGGGTATAATCATAAGTCGTCAGAATGTAAAAATCAAGAAATATGTTATAAATGCCATGGAGCGCACAAAACAAAGGAATGCAACAGGGAAGTAATGAATAAATGCATTAATTGTGTTAGAATTAATAAAAGGTTAAATTTGGGCTTAGATGAAAATCATGTAACATCAAGCAGAGAATGTCCGACATATCAGAACAAGTTAAATGCTAAAAAAAGAAGAATAGGATTAACAGCCTAACAATCAAGGCAAATATACGGCATTTATACCAATATACAAGGATTACTTAACTTTAATCAGCTGGAGATAATTACAGAAATGGAAAAACCAGAATTTATTATTTTGTCGGAAACTCATTTAACAGAAGATATAGAGGAACAAGAAATAGAAATAGAAAATTACAATTAATATACAACTCTATCAAACTCAACAAGAACTGGAGGCGTAATAGTTTATTTCAAGAAAAGATGGGATGTGAGAATAGTGGCCGAAAAAGTTATTAACTCCAAAAATTGGATAACTGCATACATCGCTAAATATGAAAACTACATGTGTATAATTACGGCTGTATACAGATCACCAAGTAGCGCAGAGGCAGAGTTTATTGCAGCATTTGAAGAAATTTCGGAGAATATAAACGAAGCAAACTGTGACAAAATAGAATGCATAATAAATGATAATGGCCTTAGGCAAATAATGACAGAATTTACACGGATAACAGGAAGTTCAAAAACCATTATTGATTATATAATTACGAATAATAGAAACATAACAACCAAAATTAATGACTCAAATAAAATTGCTGATCATGAATCAATTGATATAATAATTAATGACTGCGATAAGTACCTGGATCTGGGTAAAAGGAATAAGGAAGTTAAAATATTTAAATACAACAGCACCCAATATAATAGAGAAATTGAAGGTATAAGACAAATAAGTGAAGATGAGGACCTTGATGGCAAAGTTTACGTCTTTGACGGATATTTGGAGAATGCAGTTGAAAATATGACTATTAAAAGAACTATCAACGGAAACAACTCAAATAAATGGTTTAACAATGAACTAAGGCAATTAAAAAGGGAAAAATTAATAAATACCAAATAGCGAAAATAGATAATAGTAACGAAGCATGGAATAACTACAAAGTCGTTCGAAATTTATATAAGGTGAAAATTGAAAACGAAAAGAGAAATTTTATAAATAACAAAATAATTAATGCTAGAAATCAAAAGGATATGTGGAGAAAGATAAAGAATCTAATACTTAAGAAAAACCAGAATACAATTCAATCTGTGATATTTAACCAAATAGAATATAAGGAAAATTTGCAGATGGCTGATAAATTTAACGAATTTTTTGTTGATAGTATAAGATCTGTAAGAGATACAATACCTTACGTGCAATACTCAAGCCGAATTCCTGTGATAAACTCTAAATTTAAATTCAGTGCTATAACTCTGGATAAACTAAAAATTATATGTAAAAATTTAAAGAATAAGGCGGACTACAACAAAATATCAATTAAAATTATACTTAATAGTTGGAATGTGATAGGAAGAACGATGTTGGATATACTAAATGAATCTCTGAGAACAGGAATATTTCCTGATAATTGGAAAGAGTCAATGATAACGCCCATTGAGAAGATTGCGAAGACAAAACTTTGTGAAGAATTTCTCCCAATTAATACTTTGAAGACGTGTGAAAAGGTAATGGAAAAAGTAGTAAAGGAACAATTGGAGCAATATATGGAATCGAACGCTTTAATATCTAAGTATCAGTCTAGTTTCCGAAAACATTTATCTTGCGAAACAGCGGTTAATTTTCTTATAAACAGGTGGAAAAAATCGGAAAGAGACAAAAGGATTGTTGCAATTTTTCTAGACTTTAAACGAACGTTTGAAACAATTGATAGAGGTATACTACTGCAGAAACTTTGCAAGTACGGCATTCAAGGAACTGAATTAAAATGGTTTGAATCATATTTGACGAATAACAGACAAATAACAAAGGTAAATAATATTAAATCCAGGACAGTTAATAACGAATATGGAGTACCAAATAAACACGTTAACAGCAATTACAATCTACAACACAATGATTAAACCTCATTTTGAGTTCGGTTCAACAATTCTTTTTTCATGCTGCACGAGTCAACAAATTGATAGACTGCAGAAATTACAAAATAAATCAATACGCATTATGTTGAAATGCAACAGATATACACCGATAAACTTTATGCTTGACTCTCTAAAATGGCTAGATATAAAGCAAAGACTGAAATTAAATACCGTAAACTTTATTCAAAAAATTAAAATTGGAATGGCACCACAATATATAATAGAGCAAATAATGTATGTCGGGGAAACACAATCATACCAAGTGAGGAATAATGATGACTTCAGAATTCAAAGGACTATAACAACCGCAATGCAACGCTCATCGTTTTAAAAGGACTAAAGCTCTTCAGCAGATTACCCAGTGACGTTAAAAATGAACGCAATCCGAACATATTTCGAAAAAATGTTATATTTTTTGTTAGAAACAATGTATTTTAAAGCTAAAGCTTGTTATTTAAACTATTGTAAATGTTAACTTAAAGTATTATAGATACTAATAAAGAAAGATAATAAAAATAATAATAATAATAATAATAATAATAATAATAATAATAATAATAATAATAATAATAATAATAATAATAATAATAATAATAATAATAATAATAATAATAATAATAATAATAATAATAATAATAATAATAATAATAATAATAATAATAATAATAATAATAATAATAATAATAATAATAATAATAATAATAATAATAATAATAATAATAATAATAATAATAATAATAATAATAATAATAATAATAATAATAATAATAATAATAATAATAATAATAATAATAATAATAATAATAATAATAATAATAATAATAATAATAATAATAATAATAATAATAATAATAATAATAATAATAATAATAATAATAATAATAATAATAATAATAATAATAATAATAATAATAATAATAATAATAATAATAATAATAATAATAATAATAATAATAATAATAATAATAATAATAATAATAATAATAATAATAATAATAATAATAATAATAATAATAATAATAATAATAATAATAATAATAATAATAATAATAATAATAATAATAATAATAATAATAATAATAATAATAATAATAATAATAATAATAATAATAATAATAATAATAATAATAATAATAATAATAATAATAATAATAATAATAATAATAATAATAATAATAATAATAATAATAATAATAATAATAATAATAATAATAATAATAATAATAATAATAATAATAATAATAATAATAATAATAATAATAATAATAATAATAATAATAATAATAATAATAATAATAATAATAATAATAATAATAATAATAATAATAATAATAATAATAATAATAATAATAATAATAATAATAATAATAATAATAATAATAATAATAATAATAATAATAATAATAATAATAATAATAATAATAATAATAATAATAATAATAATAATAATAATAATAATAATAATAATAATAATAATAATAATAATAATAATAATAATAATAATAATAATAATAATAATAATAATAATAATAATAATAATAATAATAATAATAATAATAATAATAATAATAATAATAATAATAATAATAATAATAATAATAATAATAATAATAATAATAATAATAATAATAATAATAATAATAATAATAATAATAATAATAATAATAATAATAATAATAATAATAATAATAATAATAATAATAATAATAATAATAATAATAATAATAATAATAATAATAATAATAATAATAATAATAATAATAATAATAATAATAATAATAATAATAATAATAATAATAATAATAATAATAATAATAATAATAATAATAATAATAATAATAATAATAATAATAATAATAATAATAATAATAATAATAATAATAATAATAATAATAATAATAATAATAATAATAATAATAATAATAATAATAATAATAATAATAATAATAATAATAATAATAATAATAATAATAATAATAATAATAATAATAATAATAATAATAATAATAATAATAATAATAATAATAATAATAATAATAATAATAATAATAATAATAATAATAATAATAATAATAATAATAATAATAATAATAATAATAATAATAATAATAATAATAATAATAATAATAATAATAATAATAATAATAATAATAATAATAATAATAATAATAATAATAATAATAATAATAATAATAATAATAATAATAATAATAATAATAATAATAATAATAATAATAATAATAATAATAATAATAATAATAATAATAATAATAATAATAATAATAATAATAATAATAATAATAATAATAATAATAATAATAATAATAATAATAATAATAATAATAATAATAATAATAATAATAATAATAATAATAATAATAATAATAATAATAATAATAATAATAATAATAATAATAATAATAATAATAATAATAATAATAATAATAATAATAATAATAATAATAATAATAATAATAATAATAATAATAATAATAATAATAATAATAATAATAATAATAATAATAATAATAATAATAATAATAATAATAATAATAATAATAATAATAATAATAATAATAATAATAATAATAATAATAATAATAATAATAATAATAATAATAATAATAATAATAATAATAATAATAATAATAATAATAATAATAATAATAATAATAATAATAATAATAATAATAATAATAATAATAATAATAATAATAATAATAATAATAATAATAATAATAATAATAATAATAATAATAATAATAATAATAATAATAATAATAATAATAATAATAATAATAATAATAATAATAATAATAATAATAATAATAATAATAATAATAATAATAATAATAATAATAATAATAATAATAATAATAATAATAATAATAATAATAATAATAATAATAATAATAATAATAATAATAATAATAATAATAATAATAATAATAATAATAATAATAATAATAATAATAATAATAATAATAATAATAATAATAATAATAATAATAATAATAATAATAATAATAATAATAATAATAATAATAATAATAATAATAATAATAATAATAATAATAATAATAATAATAATAATAATAATAATAATAATAATAATAATAATAATAATAATAATAATAATAATAATAATAATAATAATAATAATAATAATAATAATAATAATAATAATAATAATAATAATAATAATAATAATAATAATAATAATAATAATAATAATAATAATAATAATAATAATAATAATAATAATAATAATAATAATAATAATAATAATAATAATAATAATAATAATAATAATAATAATAATAATAATAATAATAATAATAATAATAATAATAATAATAATAATAATAATAATAATAATAATAATAATAATAATAATAATAATAATAATAATAATAATAATAATAATAATAATAATAATAATAATAATAATAATAATAATAATAATAATAATAATAATAATAATAATAATAATAATAATAATAATAATAATAATAATAATAATAATAATAATAATAATAATAATAATAATAATAATAATAATAATAATAATAATAATAATAATAATAATAATAATAATAATAATAATAATAATAATAATAATAATAATAATAATAATAATAATAATAATAATAATAATAATAATAATAATAATAATAATAATAATAATAATAATAATAATAATAATAATAATAATAATAATAATAATAATAATAATAATAATAATAATAATAATAATAATAATAATAATAATAATAATAATAATAATAATAATAATAATAATAATAATAATAATAATAATAATAATAATAATAATAATAATAATAATAATAATAATAATAATAATAATAATAATAATAATAATAATAATAATAATAATAATAATAATAATAATAATAATAATAATAATAATAATAATAATAATAATAATAATAATAATAATAATAATAATAATAATAATAATAATAATAATAATAATAATAATAATAATAATAATAATAATAATAATAATAATAATAATAATAATAATAATAATAATAATAATAATAATAATAATAATAATAATAATAATAATAATAATAATAATAATAATAATAATAATAATAATAATAATAATAATAATAATAATAATAATAATAATAATAATAATAATAATAATAATAATAATAATAATAATAATAATAATAATAATAATAATAATAATAATAATAATAATAATAATAATAATAATAATAATAATAATAATAATAATAATAATAATAATAATAATAATAATAATAATAATAATAATAATAATAATAATAATAATAATAATAATAATAATAATAATAATAATAATAATAATAATAATAATAATAATAATAATAATAATAATAATAATAATAATAATAATAATAATAATAATAATAATAATAATAATAATAATAATAATAATAATAATAATAATAATAATAATAATAATAATAATAATAATAATAATAATAATAATAATAATAATAATAATAATAATAATAATAATAATAATAATAATAATAATAATAATAATAATAATAATAATAATAATAATAATAATAATAATAATAATAATAATAATAATAATAATAATAATAATAATAATAATAATAATAATAATAATAATAATAATAATAATAATAATAATAATAATAATAATAATAATAATAATAATAATAATAATAATAATAATAATAATAATAATAATAATAATAATAATAATAATAATAATAATAATAATAATAATAATAATAATAATAATAATAATAATAATAATAATAATAATAATAATAATAATAATAATAATAATAATAATAATAATAATAATAATAATAATAATAATAATAATAATAATAATAATAATAATAATAATAATAATAATAATAATAATAATAATAATAATAATAATAATAATAATAATAATAATAATAATAATAATAATAATAATAATAATAATAATAATAATAATAATAATAATAATAATAATAATAATAATAATAATAATAATAATAATAATAATAATAATAATAATAATAATAATAATAATAGTAATATTTTTTATGTATGACTCCAGGTTGAAAAGGAGTTATTGTCAGCTCAAAAGTCATTTGAGTTGTTCGTTAATTCCATTTGTTGACTGAAATTCTGATTAATATCTGTTTGTTTTTTTGTCTGTTGTTTTCGTTTACCTTTATTAATTGTTAGTATCTCCCTGGCTGTAATGGCGGGATGGGATCTTCCCGAGGTGTGCCGTCGGCGTTTTAGAGGACACATATCATACAACCACCCATTATGAGATTAACTACATACATATCCATACCAAATTTTAACAATCACTTAAATTGAAAGCAATTCTATTGCTATTACTCAATGCGTTACTGCAAAATCTGTGATCTATAATTTTTATAAAACTAAGGTTATATGACCTGACGTATACCAAGTTTTAGCTCTTAATTAAAATGTTTTTATTACATATTTAACCTTACAAATTTAATGAATTGACTTCCTTAAAGTATGCTGTCAAGCACAATATATAAACAAACAAAGCAACGGCACTGCCTGCGTTGATTCCATAAGCTGGCAGCCGAAGAGGTGACACAAATAGAGAGCGATATAATCCGAATTCTCGTGCGAACATATTATAACATAATATATTTATTTCCTGTACTTTAATTTTATTCTGCACCTAAAGTACAAAATGTGAATTATGAGATTTGTTTAATTATTTAATTACTATAAATACTAAAAGTGATTGCAATTTATTTTCATTAAAAAGAACGTTTTTCTTCTAAATTAGGCAGTTGAAAACGTAATTATAATTGTAGGGGATTTATTTTTCAAAAAAGTGTAAAAAGGGTTTTTTTTAAACAAATGTTGGTTTTTTCAAAACAAAAAAGTAGGCATCTCTGGATAGTAATAGTAGTACCAAGGCGAATTGAATAAGGTGGTGTTGCTAATTTGGCTGATTTTTTTTTCTAATTGATATGGTGATTGACGATTGCCAAAAGTTTTGTTTATGTTTACAATTGTTGTTGCTTTGTAGTAAACGTTAAATTTGAAATCAATCCCTCCACTTTTTTATTATTATATAATCTTTTTTTTATATTTTCTTCCAGAACTGAACCCAAACATGAGTTAAACAATCGGTCCTTTCGAAGACCACCGAATATTTTCAAAAAGAGACAAACAAAAAAAAACTAAAAAGTTTATAATCGGTCCTTTTCAGGACCTACAAACATTTTCAAAGACAGTTTTAAATACATTCATATAAATTTGCAGCAACACTGCCTTTTTTATTTGTACAAAAGAAATATTGATATACATGTAATACAATTTATAATAATCATTAGAGCTCACTTTTAGACTCAGAATGATATATAGTATTATTATGATAATAAATTTGTTTTTTTCTATTTCATGTCAACAGTTACAACAATTCAAAGTTAAAAAATATCCATAATGAAACACACTACATTATTATCTTAAATGTATAATGTGGTACAATTGGCTGGTACATTTCATGTATGCGTCATTGAAAAGAGTATATATATACATATTTTGCTATAAAAAGATGGTGCACACCGTATTAATTGATATTGAAGTCCATAGGACAAATAAAAGTATCACACAACTAGCAAAAAGGATTCCTTTATTTAAAAGGCCTCGTTATAAATCCTCAACTCAAATGCCTAGATAAAATATATTCTTTGCAGCGTACATGTAATGTACCAGCCGAATGTCCACCACGGTATATGTATTATAATTAAAAAGTTAACAAGAAAGGTTTACATTTAAAAAGCAAGAACACAATTAGTTTGTCCAGCTTTGCGTTCAACCAAACTTTAACCAATGTATGAAATTTCTTTAAGCCCCTCAGCCAAACCGTGAGTAGCCTTTTCGTCAATTAATTAACGTATTCATGGTAAACATTATGATGTTCAAAGTGACTCAAAATGACCAATGCAAAACCTATACCTTTCAACATAGCAAGAAAAACTTCACCAGTAAAAGCTCCGATTGGTATGTTTCTTTGCAGAAATATAAAATATGCATGAGAACCCATAATAATTTGAATCTTATCATCTTTTTTGGAATTTGTTTTCTTTTCGGGTTATATATTTATATTTCATAAATTCACTTTAAGAAATAAATAAATATTCACTTTAAGAAATATTTCCTCAATAAATAAAGTGAAAATAAATGTCAATACATAAAAACATACTTTGTTTACGCCAATCATTTTGACATTCATTAGTAACGATAAAAAGCAGCAAAATGCATGTTGTTCTTGTTAAAATATTAGTTGATGTAATGGCAACTCCACCTTATTGAATTCGCCTTGATTAGTACATACAATAAAAATGCTTACATTAGGAAAAGAGATTTATTTTTTGTTATAAGATAATCTTTGTTTTTTCAAAACAAAAAAGTTGGCATCACTGGATAATAGTATCAGTACATACAAAAAAAATTTTACATTAAAAAAGAGATTTATTTTTGGTTATAAGATAATCTTGTAAAGCGAAATGAATCCGTAGTAAATGTGAGGAAGATGTATTATTAATGTTATACACCTAAATTTTATAGTTAGAAATATTAAAGATATGTGTGCTTTTTTATATTTGATTTGACGCAAATTCCCAAAAATCGAGCAACTGGTTCATTATTTACAAAAAAGACTATTGTTGATATTTAAACGAAGTAAAATTTAAAGAACAATGAACTAAATAATGTAAAAGTACGAAAGTAAAATGATTTTATATAAAACATCAACAAGTTCTTAAAATTTCAATAAGTTTTTTTTCATTAAAAAAAATGGCAGCTTCAATAATTACGTGTACCAACGCTGTTTCAGTGAATGAAATCGATGAATTTATCAATGGTGCGCTTGTATCATGGGTAAGCCTGCATATACATAAATGCATGTAAATAACAATACGAAAATTGTATTGAATAAATAAGAAAGTGTTCAGTTTTGATTTAAGTCACATCCATATTCATAGTGGCTCAATTTAATAGCCGGACAATTAAATATGTATATTCTTCAACAAACGATTTTTTCACTAAACTAAAAAACAATTAAGTGTTTTTATTTACATGGGACTGATTATAAAAATGTATAAAAATATGTATATACGAAGAACAACGACAAAAATCATAATTAGGTGAAAACAGCTTAAATTAATAATCGGCAAAATCAAAATTTATAAGGTTAAATCAGTTTTTTAATTTGGTATTTTGTGAGCTGTCTTTATTCTTTATAATAGCTTCTAGACTATCTCGAACAGATTCCACTATATTTTTGCAATAAGAGGATCAATTCGTTCCCATTCATCTTTAAGAATGATTTGTAACTCAGTGATGTTGGATATCAACAGAGATTTAAGTGTGTGAAGTTAGCTCTCAAAAAGCCAAAAATTAATATATTTTAGCTTACTTATATACATATAAATTACTATAACATTTCATGAAGGAACACGGGGACTTCTCTCAGTCAATGAGCTGCACCCGATTATGTTTTTTTTTTTTTTTACTCATTGAAACTCATCGAAAAGTCTTTCAAATAATCAACTTTTTGGTGGCTATAATGTACTCTTTGTATAGTGGTGTTAGTGAAAACATGAAAATTGTTATTTGAGGGTTGAGTTGAATGGATAATTACCATTACTAGTGTCTGGATGAATTTATTTTTTATTAAAATTATAAAAATTTTAATAATTTGTGTAAAAACTAAGGCATTATCAGAATAATTGTACAGTTTAAATAAAAATTTAAAAAAATTTTTAAAAAATAAAAGCAAGAGAATCCATTATATAAAGTGTTTCTTTTGTTAAGACCCAACTGGTCTAGAACAGCGTTCGGCGCACTAAAGGTGCATTCACCCTTGGCGACCTAATTTTCGGTTTCTCGACATGGCGATTTTAAATTAGTTGGCGATTTTGTTGGCTATTTTTGTTAAAAAATACGAAAATTTAAAATTATTATTTTCGAAAACAGGCTGCGAAATAAGTTTATAAATGGTACGAAAAAAGCTTTAAGCTTGAAGAATGTGGAAAAAATGAATGGGTTTGCTTGAGAAATTGGCACATATGTATACCTCAAAGCAATTAAGTATAACATCATTCAAAAGGTCTTCCTTTCTTGTTTCCAAATACTCTGAAAAGATTAAAATCGCATAGTATTCAGTTATTAGTTTATAAGTGTACATTGCACACTTTTTCTTCTTACTAATATAGGGTCCGCCAAATATATTTTTTTGAAATGTTATAAAAAAACTACTGAATATTTTCTCAAATTTGTTTTTTTATTTAAATGTACAATCCTTCCGGTTAATAATGGAAAATATTTTCATTCAAATGGCTGCCTCGGCTGGCCATGCAGTAGCCTACACGATCGGTCCAATTTTTAAGCATATTATCGATTGCCTGCAGCTGTATTTCACCAATGGCTTCACGAATATTGTCCTTTAAAGCGTCAATTGTCTCTGGCTTGTTGGCGTAACACTTATCTTTGACGGCACCCCACAAATAATAATCCAACGGTGTCAAATCGCAGCTCCGAGGTGGCCAAACGTCATCAGCTCTGCGGCTGATAATGCGATCTTCAAAAACAGGGCGCAAAACATCGAGTGTAGCTTCGGCTGTGTGGCACGTAGTGCCGTCCTGTTGAAACCAAATGTTGCTACGAGGGCGGATTCACATTGAAGCTACCTAGCGCTAGATAGCAGCACAAACACAAAAACTTTTTCTTTCTTAGAAATTACGATCTGTCAGACGTCAGCTGTTAAAATTTTAGCTAAATTCATCGATTAGTTTATTTGTTGTAGTCGTTTGAAGTAAGCAACTTTTGTGTTTCTTGGAAAATGGAAAAAAGTGAATTGCGTGTAGTGATTAAACACTATTATTTGAAAGGCAAAACGGTGAAAGAGACAAAAGTAAACTTGATAAACATTACGACGAATCTGCTCCGTCAGATTATATGGTAAAATAAGGGATTGCTGAATTTAAACGGGGCCGAACAAGCACTGCAACAATACCATCAACAGGAAGACCAAAAGAGGTGGTTACTGAAGAAAACATCAAGATACGTGGGAATGCTGAAATGGTAAACATATCATATGAACGTGTGTTCAACATTTTGCATGAACATTTGCATATGAAAAAGCTATCGGCAATATGGGTGCCGCGCTTGCTCAGTGCTGAACAAAAACGAGTTCGACAGATCACTTCACAGCGGTGTTTGGACATGATAAAGCATAATCCTGCTGATTTTTGGCGTAGATTAATAACTGTTGATGAAACGTGGGTCCACCACTACACACCTGAAACCGAAAATCAATCGAAGCAATGGGTGGAAGCTGCTGGAAGTGCTCCGGAGAAGACGAAGACAGCGAAATCGGCTGGCAAGGTTATGGCCACTGTATTTTGGGATGCACACGGAATATTGCTCATCGATTATCTTGAAAAGGGATCCACAATCACAGGAGAGTATTATCGTGCATTATTGGATCAATTGGTTGATGCAATCAAGGAAAAACGACTACATTTAAACAAGAAAAAAGTGATCTTTCTTCAAGACAACGCACTGGTTCACACAGCATTAGATACGATGCTAAAACTACGAGAAATCCACTTCGAATTGGTTGATCATTCACCTTATAGTCCAGATTTAGCCCCTAGTGACTTTTTCCTGTTTCCAAACTTGAACAAATGGCTCGCAGGAAAAAGATTCATCTCAAACGAAGAAGTGATTACCGAAACTAATGCGTATTTTGAGGAGTTCCCAAAATCGTATTATTCAGATGGTATAAAAAAGTTGGAAAATCGTCTTACTAAGTGTATTGAGCTAAAAGGAGACTATGTTGAGAAATGAATGGTTTTTGAAAAAAAAAATGTTTTTTTCCTACTTAGGTAGCTTCAATATCTTCCGCCCTCGTAATATCTTTCTCTTCAATTTTTGTGAACAAAAATTCGTTCAACATGGCCCGATAACGATCGCCATTGACTGCAACGGCCACTCCTTGCTCATTTTCGAAGAAAAATGGCCCAATTATGCCTCTGGACTAAAATCCGCACCAAACAGTGACTCGTCTTGGGTGTATCGGCTTTTCAATGTATGCGTGCGGGTTTTCTGTGCCCCAAATGCGACAATTTTGCTTGTTTAAATACCCGCCAATATCAAAATGAGCTTCATCTGACAAGATAATTTTTTTTGGCAAAATCGGCATCTTCTGTATGTCGATCGAAGGCCCAGATTCTCAGCGTTGTTCAAGCGTATACACAACCATATTCGTTCAGCGGAAGGATAAAACTAATTATCTGTCAAATCAGACATGAGCTAAGTGTTAGCATTCACTAGTTGAAAAAAGAAATGTTAACGTGAAATGGAGATTTGTATAGATTTGGTAGATTTTTTAAGAATTTTTGGTAGAATTAAACAAGATAAAAAATCTTCAAATTATATGAATGTGTTTTTGTATATTAGGTCGGCTTTACGAGCTGTGATTACCAATGTGAGAATGAAAACAATGATGACTGTATTGCCGAAACTATTTCGCAATCTACTGAGTATTTACACTGTGATGATGACCTCGATTGTTTTGGAGCACTTAGTGAAGAAGAAATATTTAAAAACTGTTAACAAAGAAAATTTAGAAACACCAGATATAAACTCAAATGAGGAAAAATTAGAAGAAGCAAATACAATTTCTCCTTCAAATGATGAAGTATTGAAATCGGCAAATATTTTAACAGCTTTTTGTTTAGAAAATGATGTAAGATTTGACAACATATTTGAGAAGATGGAGGACAAAGTTCTTAAAAATTCAGTAAAATTAAATCAATCAAAAATAACAAATTTCTTTAATATAAGAAAACTTCAATACACACAATAAGTATGTATGTATGTGTAAATGTATACATGCAATAAGTATGAAGATATGTATCTAGTTAAATGCTTTCAGACAGATTTCAGTAAATAAAATTCTATTATCAAATGAAGAAACGTTTTTTTTCTTTTTTTTTTTTTTGTTTTTGTTATGTAAATATTGGCATTTTGTTATATTTTTTATATAGTCAAAAAGAAAAATTGTATACGAATTCACCTATAAGAAAATATTGGCTTATAAAAATGTGCTTATAGTCAAAATGGCGCTATCGTCCAAAATTTGTGTACAAATTTGACCGTGGATTATAAGCGAATTATACTGTATAATGAAATAAAACCAACATACATACATACATATGTATGTTTTTATGTGGGATTCCCTTTTTTGACTTTAATGCAATCGAAATTTCTATCACCGCTTAACAAAAGAGGAAAACAACTTATATTAAGCAAGAGTGTGGTAGCTATACCACTATATACATATGCTGGCTAAAAGAGTCCTAAACAGAGCCCATATAGTGGGATGTCTGGAAAAATCACCGGATTTGAGAAAATGGAATTTTAAAAAATCGCCTTTTTGAAAAATGTGAAAATTCTTGGGAGGATGAGTGGGCATTTTCTCAAAATATGGAATGTGTGTGAAGATAAATTCGAATTTGAAAAGCCAAGACACCAACCTTACTTTTTTAACATACACAAATTTTGCGTTAACAGAGTACTGTTAAGAGATTAACAGTGATTACATATAAAATGTAAAATATCGTCAGAGGATAAGAAGGTGAAGGTGCTCCCATAAACCACTGTATAAATATGGTTGCCAAAAGGGTCTACAATAGTGTTCATATAGTGGTATGTCCGGAAAAATCACCGGATTTGAGAAAATCGAATTTTAAAAAATCGCCTTTTTGAAAAGTCTGAAATTTCTTGGGAGGATGAGTGGCTATTTCTCTAAAATATGGAAGTGCTCCCCCATACCACTATATACAAATGTTTGTGCTAAGGGTCCTGTCTAGAGCCCATATAGTGGTATGTCTGGAAAAATCACCGGATTTGAGAAAATCGAATTTTAAAAAATCGTCTTTTTGAAAAATCTGAAATTTCTTGGGAGTATGAGTGGCTATTTCTCTAAAATATGAAAGTGCTCCTATATACCACTATATACAAATGTTTGTGCCAAGGGTCTTGTCTAGAGCCCATATAGTCTGGAAAATCACCGGATTTGAGAAAATCGAGTTTTAAAAAATCGCCTTTTTGAAAAATATGAAATTTCTTGGGAGGATGAGTGGCTATTTCTCTAAAATATGGAAGTGCTCCCCTATACCAATATATACAAATGTTTGTGCAAAGGGTCCTGTCTAGAGCCCATATAGTGGTATGTCTGGAAAAATCACCGGATTTGAGAAAATCGAATTTTAAAAAATCGCCTTTTTGAAAAATCTGAGATTTCTTGGGAGGATGAGTGGCTATTTCTCTAAAATATGGAAGTGCTCCCCTATACCACTATATACAAATGTTTGTGCCATGGGTCCTGTCTAGAGCCCATGTAGTGGTATGTCTGGAAAAGCACCGGATTTGAGAAAATCGAATTTTAAAAAATCGCCTTTTTGAAAAATCTGAAATTTCTTGGGAGGATGAGTGGCTATTTCTCTAAAATATGGAAGTGCTCCCCTATACCACTATATACAAATGTTTGTGCTAAGGGTCCTGTCTAGAGCCCATATAGTGGTATGTCTGGAAAAATCACCGGATTTGAGAAAATCGAATTTTAAAAAATCGCCTTTTTGAAAAGTCTGAAATTTCTTGGGAGGATGAGTGGCTATTTCTCTAAAATATGGAAGTGCTCCCCCATACCACTATATACAAATGTTTGTGCTAAGGGTCCTGTCTAGAGCCCATATAGTGGTATGTCTGGAAAAATCACCGGATTTGAGAAAATCGAATTTTAAAAAATCGTCTTTTTGAAAAATCTGAAATTTCTTGGGAGTATGAGTGGCTATTTCTCTAAAATATGAAAGTGCTCCTATATACCACTATATACAAATGTTTGTGCCAAGGGTCCTGTCTAGAGCCCATATAGTGGTATGTCTGGAAAATCACCGGATTTGAGAAAATCGAGTTTTAAAAAATCGCCTTTTTGAAAAATATGAAATTTCTTGGGAGGATGAGTGGCTATTTCTCTAAAATATGGAAGTGCTCCCCTATACCACTATATACAAATGTTTGTGCCAAGGGTCCTGTCTAGAGCCCATATAATGGTATGTCTGGAAAAATCACCGGATTTGAGAAAATCGAATTTTAAAAAATCGCCTTTTTGAAAAATCTTAGATTTCTTGGGAGGATGAGTGGCTATTTCTCTAAAATATGGAAGTGCTCCCCTATACCACTATATACAAATGTTTGTGCCATGGGTCCTGTCTAGAGCCCATGTAGTGGTATGTCTGGAAAAATCACCGGATTTGAGAAAATCGAATTTTAAAACATCGCCTTTTTGAAAAATCTGAAATTTCTTGGGAGGATGAGTGGCTATTTCTCTAAAATATGGAAGTGCTCCCCTATACCACTATATACAAATGTTTGTGCTAAGGGTCCTGTCTAGAGCCCATATAGTGGTATGTCTGGAAAAATCACCGGATTTGAGAATTTCGAATTTTAAAAAATCGCCTTTTTGAAAAATCTGAAATTTCTTGGGAGGATGAGTGGCTATTTCTCTAAAATATGGAAGTGCTCCCCTATACCACTATATACAAATGTTTGTGCCAAGGGTCCTGTCTAGAGCCCATATAGTGGTATGTTTTGAAAAATCACCGGATTTGAGAAAATCGGATTTTAAAAAATCGCCTTTTTGAAAAATCTGAAATTTCTTGGGAGGATGAGTGGCTATTTCTCTAAAATATGGAAGTGCTGCCCTATACCACTATATACAAATGTTTGTGCCAAGGGTCCTGTCTAGAGCCCATATAGTGGTATGTCTGGAAAAATCACCGGATTTGAGAAAATCGAATTTTAAAAAATCGCCTTTTTGAAAAATCTGAAATTTCTTGGGAGGATGAGTGGCTATTTCTCTAAAATATGGAAGTGTTCCCCTATACCACTATATACAAATGTTTGTGCCAAGGGTCCTGCCTAGAGCCCATATAGTGGTATGTCTGGAAAAATCACCGGATTTGAGAAAATCGAATTTTAAAACATCGCCTTTTTGAAAAATCTGAAATTTCTTGGGAGGATGAGTGGCTATTTCTCTAAAATATGGAAGTGTTCCCCTATACCACTATATACAAATGTTTGTGCCAAGGGTCCTGTCTAGAGCCCATATAGTGGTATGTCTGGAAAAATCACCGGATTTGAGAAAATCGAATTTTAAAACATCGCCTTTTTAAAAAATCTGAAATTTCTTGGGAGGATGAGTGGCTATTTCTCTAAAATAAGGAAGTGCTCCCCTATACCACTATATACAAATGTTTGTGCTAAGGGTCCTGTTTAGAGCCCATATAGTGGTATGTCTGGAAAAATCACCGGATTTGAGAAAATCGAATTTTAAAAAATCGCCTTTTTGAAAAATCTGAAATTTCTTGGGAGGATGAGTGGCTATTTCTTAAAATATGGAAGTGCTCCCCTATACCACTATATACAAATGTTTGTGCCAAGGGTCCTGTCTAGAGCCCATATAGTGGTATGTTTTGAAAAATCACCGGATTTGAGAAAATCGGATTTTAAAAAATCGCCTTTTTGAAAAATCTGAAATTTCTTGGGAGGATGAGTGGCTATTTCTCTAAAATATTGAAGTGCTCCCCTATACCACTATATACAAATGATTGTGCCAAGGGTCCTGCCTAGAGCCCATATAGTGGTATGTCTGGAAAAATCACCGGATTTGAGAAAATCGAATTTTAAAAAATCGCCTTTTTGAAAAATATGAAAATTCTGAGGAGGATGAGTGGGCATTTCTCCAAAATATGAAAGGGTACACATAATACCACTATATACATATGCTGGCTAAAATGGTCCTAAACAGAGCACATATAGTGGGATGTCTAGAAAAATCACCGGATTTGAGAAAATGGAATTTTGAAAAATCGCCTTATTGAAAAATATGAAAAGTCTTGGGAGGATGAGTAAGTATTTCTCCAAAATTGCAAAGATGGCCGAATGCCATCATTGTAAAATTGCAATACGCGGAGAGTCAGGCATAATGTGTGCAGGTGTATGCAAAAAAGTGTTTCACTGTGCTAAGAGATGCTCGGGAGTGGATCAATAATCTATTGGCATATTGGATTCCGGTGGCTACGTACGCTTTATGTGTGATGACTGCCTGCAATATATCCATAACGTGGATTTGGCGCTTGCAGAAATTCAGAGCAGTGTAATAAAAAATAAAGAGAACTTACTAACATATAAAGGCGAATTTGAAACAGCACTAAAACAAAACGAATCTGAAATAAAACAACTGTTACAAGCGATTGAGAGAAGATATGAAGAGAGGCTTAAAAAGATATATGAAGCATAAAAATACTGTGATAAAAATATAAAAGAAGTTAAAAAGCTGTATATAACAATAAATGAACATGAAAACAAAAACAAAGAGATGTGTGATACAATTGAAGTAAATAACAAAATTGTGTGATGAAATAAAAAAAGCTATAACGGAGAAAAATGTCAGGGCAACCAGTAGGCTATCATTTGCAGATGCATTAAAAAATAAAACGGTGATGCCAGATAAGAATAAACAAAACCCGCTGATAATTAAGTCAAAGGAAAAACAAGGTATAGACAAAACAAAAGAGGATCTCAATAGAAAGGTAAATCCAACCAATTTGAAAATTGTAAATGTTGAAGAGAGAAAAAATGGAGCTGTTGTTATCCAAAGTGAAAGCAATGAAGAGAGAGAAAAAATAGAAGAAGCAGTACAAAACGAAATGAGTGGAAAATACGAAATAAAAGTACCAAATCAACCGGAAATGAAAATAGCAGTAACAGGAATGTCATTTAAATTTTCAGAAAATGAAATAATTGATAAATTAAGAATACAGAATGATATTTCGAAAAATAGTGAATTAAAAGTGCTAAAATTGTTTGAATATAAAAGAAATGGTCGAACCTTTTACAATGCAAAAATAAAAATTGATAACGGATCGTATATGCAAATAATGACCGTACAAAAAGTTAACATTGGATGGGAAAAATGTAAAATATATGATGGCACTGATATTATACAATGCTTTAAATGTAGAGGGTATAATCATAAGTCGTCAGAATGTAAAAATCAAGAAATATGTTATAAATGTCATGGAGAGCACAAAAAAAAGGAATGCAACAGGGAGGTAATGAATAAATGCATTAATTGTGTTAGAATTAATAAAAGGTTAAATTTGGGCTTAGATGAAAATCATGTAACATCAAGCAGAGAATGTCCGGTATATCAGAACAAGTTAAATGCTAAAAAAAGAAGAATAGGATTAACAGCCTAACAATCAAGGCAAATATACGGCATTTATACCAATATACAAGGATTACTTAACAACTTTAATCAGCTAGAGATAATTACAGAAATGGAAAAACCAGAATTTATTATTTTGTCGGAAACTCATTTAACGGAAGATATAGAGGAACAAGAAATAGAAATAGAAAATTACAATCAATATACAACTCTATCAAACTCAACAAGAACTGGAGGCGTAATAGTTTATTTCAGGAAAAGATGGGATGTGAGAATAGTGGCCGAAAAAGTTATTAACTCCAAAATTTGGATAACTGCATACATCGCTAAATATGAAAACTACATGTGTATAATTACGGCTGTATACAGATCACCAAGTAGCGCAGAGGCAGAGTTTATTGCAGCATTTGAAGAAATTTGGGAGAATATAAACGACGCCAACTGTGATATAATAATAGCAGGCGATTTTAACATAGAATGGTTTTTACAGGGACAAAATAGAATGCATAATAAATGATAATGGCCTTAGGCAAATAATGACAGAATTTAAACGGATAACGGGAAGTTCAAAAACCATTATTGATTATACAATTACGAATAATAGGAACATAACAGCCAAAATCAATGACTCAAACAAAATTGCTGATCATGAATCAATTGATATAATAATAAATGACTGCGATAAGTACCTGGATGTGGGTAAAAGGAATAAGGAAGTTAAAATATTTAAATACAACAGCACCCAATATAATAGAGAAATTGAAGGTATAAGACAAATAAGTGAAGATGAGGACCTTGATGGCAAAGTTTACGTCTTTGACGGATATTTGGAGAATGCAGTTGAATATATGACTATTAAAAGAACTATCAACGGAAACAACTCAAATAAATGGTTTAACAATGAACTAAGGCAATTAAAAAGGGAAAAAATTAATAAATACCAAATAGCGAAAATAGATAATAGTAACGAAGCATGGAATAACTACAAAGTCGTTTTAAATTTATATAAGGTGAAAATTGAAAACGAAAAGAGAAATTTTATAAATAACAAAATAATTAATGCTAGAAATCAAAAGGATATGTGGAGAGAGATAACGAATCTAATACTTAAGAAAAACCAGAATACAATTCAATCTGTGATATTTAACCAAATAGAATATAAAGAAAATTTGCAGATGGCTGATAAATTTAACGAATTTTTTGTTGATAGTATAAGATCTATAAGAGATACAATACCTTACGTGCAATACTCAAACCGAATTCCTGTGATAAACTCTAAATTTAAATTCAGTGCTATAACTCTGGATAAACTAAAAATTATATGTAAAAATTTAAAGAATAATGCGGACTACAACAAAATATCTACTAAAATTATACTTAATAGTTGGAATGTGATAGGAAGAACGATGTTGGATATAATAAATGAATCTCTGAGAACAGGAATATTTCCTGATAATTGGAAAGAGTCAATGATAACGCCCATTGAGAAGATTGCTAAGACAAAACTTTGTGAAGAATTTCGCCCAATTAATACCTTGAAGACGTGTGAAAAGGTAACAGAAAAAGTAGTAAAGGAACAATTGGAGCAATATATGGAATCGAACGCCTTATTATCTAAGTATCAGTCTGGTTTCCGAAAACGTTTCTCTTGCGAAACAGCGGTTAATTTTCTTATAAACAGGCGGAAAAAATCGGAAAGAGACAAAAGGATTGTTTCAATTTTTCTAGACTTTAAACGAGCGTTTGAAACAATTGATAGAGGTATACTATTGCAGAAACTTTGCAAGTACGGCATTCAAGGAACTGAATTAAAATGGTTTGAATCATATTTGACGAATAAGAGACAAATAACAAAGGTAAATAATATTAAATCCAGGACAGTTAATAACGAATATGGAGTACCACAGGGATCAATTTTGGGGGCATTGCTTTTTATTATATATATAAACGATATGCCAAATATAATAAGTCATTGTGAGATAAATTTATATGCGGACGATACACTTCTATATATTGAGGGTGGTACAGATGAACAATGTTATGAAGGACTCGGTAAAGATATTGAAAACTTAAACAAATGGCTGCGGATGAATAAACTTAAATTAAACGAGAATAAAACTAAATTAATGGAAATTAAAACTAAGACCAACATTACCTTCAGAATCAATAATGAAGAAATAGAAAAAGTAAATCAAATGAAATACTTGGGCTTTGTAATAGACAATACTTTGAATTTAAAAGGTCATATTGACTATATTTGCAAGAAAATTGGAAAAAAATTAATTTCTTCAGAAGATTAAGAAAACAAATAAACACGTTAACAGCAATTACAATCTACAACACAATGATTAAACCTCATTTTGAGTTCGGTTCAACAATTCTTTTTTCATGCTGCACGAGTCAACAAATTGATAGACTGCAGTAATTACAAAATAAATCAATACGCATTATATTGAAATACAACAGATATACACCGATAAACTTTATGCTTGACTCTCTAAAATGGCTAGATATAAAGCAAAGACTGAAATTAAATACCGTAAACTTTATTCAAAAAATTAAAATTGGAATGGCACCACAATATATAATAGAGCAAATAATGTATGTCGGGGAAACACAATCATACCAATCGAGGAATAATGATGACTTCAGAATTCAAAGGACTACAACAACCGCAATGCAACGCTCATCGTTTTAAAAGGACTACAGCTCTTCAACAGATTACCCAGTGACGTTAAAAATGAAAGCAATCCGAACATATTTCGAAAAAATGTTATATTTTTTGTTAGAAACAATGTATTTTAAAGCTAAAGCTTGTTATTTAAACTATTGTAAATGTAAACTCAAAGTATTATTGATACTAATAAAGAAAGATAATAATAATAATAATAATAATAATAATAATAATAATAATAATAATAATAATAATAATAATAATAATAATAATAATAATAATAATAATAATAATAATAATAATAATAATAATAATAATAATAATAATAATAATAATAATAATAATAATAATAATAATAATAATAATAATAATAATAATAATAATAATAATAATAATAATAATAATAATAATAATAATAATAATAATAATAATAATAATAATAATAATAATAATAATAATAATAATAATAATAATAATAATAATAATAATAATAATAATAATAATAATAATAATAATAATAATAATAATAATAATAATAATAATAATAATAATAATAATAATAATAATAATAATAATAATAATAATAATAATAATAATAATAATAATAATAATAATAATAATAATAATAATAATAATAATAATAATAATAATAATAATAATAATAATAATAATAATAATAATAATAATAATAATAATAATAATAATAATAATAATAATAATAATAATAATAATAATAATAATAATAATAATAATAATAATAATAATAATAATAATAATAATAATAATAATAATAATAATAATAATAATAATAATAATAATAATAATAATAATAATAATAATAATAATAATAATAATAATAATAATAATAATAATAATAATAATAATAATAAATAATAATAATAATAATAATAATAATAATAATAATAATAATAATAATAATAATAATAATAATAATAATAATAATAATAATAATAATAATAATAATAATAATAATAATAATAATAATAATAATAATAATAATAATAATAATAATAATAATAATAATAATAATAATAATAATAATAATAATAATAATAATAATAATAATAATAATAATAATAATAATAATAATAATAATAATAATAATAATAATAATAATAATAATAATAATAATAATAATAATAATAATAATAATAATAATAATAATAATAATAATAATAATAATAATAATAATAATAATAATAATAATAATAATAATAATAATAATAATAATAATAATAATAATAATAATAATAATAATAATAATAATAATAATAATAATAATAATAATAATAATAATAATAATAATAATAATAATAATAATAATAATAATAATAATAATAATAATAATAATAATAATAATAATAATAATAATAATAATAATAATAATAATAATAATAATAATAATAATAATAATAATAATAATAATAATAATAATAATAATAATAATAATAATAATAATAATAATAATAATAATAATAATAATAATAATAATAATAATAATAATAATAATAATAATAATAATAATAATAATAATAATAATAATAATAATAATAATAATAATAATAATAATAATAATAATAATAATAATAATAATAATAATAATAATAATAATAATAATAATAATAATAATAATAATAATAATAATAATAATAATAATAATAATAATAATAATAATAATAATAATAATAATAATAATAATAATAATAATAATAATAATAATAATAATAATAATAATAATAATAATAATAATAATAATAATAATAATAATAATAATAATAATAATAATAATAATAATAATAATAATAATAATAATAATAATAATAATAATAATAATAATAATAATAATAATAATAATAATAATAATAATAATAATAATAATAATAATAATAATAATAATAATAATAATAATAATAATAATAATAATAATAATAATAATAATAATAATAATAATAATAATAATAATAATAATAATAATAATAATAATAATAATAATAATAATAATAATAATAATAATAATAATAATAATAATAATAATAATAATAATAATAATAATAATAATAATAATAATAATAATAATAATAATAATAATAATAATAATAATAATAATAATAATAATAATAATAATAATAATAATAATAATAATAATAATAATAATAATAATAATAATAATAATAATAATAATAATAATAATAATAATAATAATAATAATAATAATAATAATAATAATAATAATAATAATAATAATAATAATAATAATAATAATAATAATAATAATAATAATAATAATAATAATAATAATAATAATAATAATAATAATAATAATAATAATAATAATAATAATAATAATAATAATAATAATAATAATAATAATAATAATAATAATAATAATAATAATAATAATAATAATAATAATAATAATAATAATAATAATAATAATAATAATAATAATAATAATAATAATAATAATAATAATAATAATAATAATAATAATAATAATAATAATAATAATAATAATAATAATAATAATAATAATAATAATAATAATAATAATAATAATAATAATAATAATAATAATAATAATAATAATAATAATAATAATAATAATAATAATAATAATAATAATAATAATAATAATAATAATAATAATAATAATAATAATAATAATAATAATAATAATAATAATAATAATAATAATAATAATAATAATAATAATAATAATAATAATAATAATAATAATAATAATAATAATAATAATAATAATAATAATAATAATAATAATAATAATAATAATAATAATAATAATAATAATAATAATAATAATAATAATAATAATAATAATAATAATAATAATAATAATGATAATAATAATGATAATAATAATAATAATAATAATGATAATGATAATGATAATGATAATGATAATGATAATGATAATGATAATGATAATGATAATGATAATGATAATGATGATAATGATAATGATAATGATAATGATAATGATAATAATGATAATGATAATGATAATGATAATGATAATAATGATAATAATGATAATAATGATAATAATAATAATAATAATAATAATAATAATAATAATAATAATAATAATAATAATAATAATAATGATAAATAATAATAATGATAAATAATAATAATAATAAATATGGAAGGGTACACATATATACATATGCTGGCTAAAAGGGTCCTAAACAGAGCCCATATAGTAGGATGTCCGAAAAAATCACCGGATTTGAGAAAATTGAAATTTAAAAAATCGCCTTTTTGAAAAATATGAAAATTCTTTGGAGGATGAGTGGGCATTTCTCTAAAATATAGAGGGGTACACATATACCACTATATATATATATATATATATATGCTGGTTTAAAGGGTCCTAAACAGAGCCCATATAGTGGGATGTCTGGAAAAATCACCGGATTTGAAAAAAAGGAATTTTAAAAAATCGCCTTTTTGAAAAATATGAAAATTCTTCGGAGGGTGAGTGGGCATTTCTCCAAAATATGTAAGTGCTCACTAAATAAATATGTATGTATATTAAAAACTTTTTGAATCAAAAAAAATATTTATAATTTGACTCCCCCTTGCCAGGGATTTGAACTCAAATTCTTGTAAAACATCTAGAAAATGAAGAATTTCGAATTTAGTATTTATGTATGTATCATTGTCATTCAAACACTGTCTGGAGCAAAAGTATTTATTGTATTAAGTTAATTAATGTACATATATCAAAATCTTACTGAATCGAAAATGATAATAAAAATAAAATGATAAAAAAAATATATAAAAAAACCCTTGCCTGGGATTTGAACTCGATCCTTGTAAGGTAGCTAAAAAATTATAAGTTTCAAGTGCTGTGTGTGATGCTACCACACACTTGCTTAATTTAAATTGTTTTGCTCTTTTGTTAAGCGGTGATAGAAATTTCGATTGCATTAAGGGCAAAAAAGGGAAATCCCACATAAAAACATACATATGTATGTATGTTGGTTTTATTTCATTATACAGTATAATTTGCTTATAATCCACGGTCAAATTTGCACACAAATTTTGGACTATAGCGCCATTGGGACTATAACCACAATTTTTCTATAAACCAATATTTTCTTATAGGTGAATTCGTATACAATTTTTCTTTTTGACTATAAAAAAAAATATAACAAAATGCCAATATTTACATAATAAAAACAAAAAAAGATAAAAACGTTTCTTCATTTGATAATAGAATTTTATTTACTGAAATCTGTCTGAAAGCATTTAACTAGATACATATCTTCATACTTATTGCATGTATACATTTACACATACATATATACATACTTATTGTGTGTATGTAAGTTTTCTTATATTATTTAAAGAAATTTGTTACTTTTGATTGATTTAATTTTACTGAATTTTTAAGAACTTTGTCCTCTATCTTTTCAAATATATTGTCAAATCTTACATCATTTTCTAAACAAAAAGCTCTTAAAATATTTGCCGATTTCAATACTTCATCATTTGAAGGAGAAATTGTATTTGCTTCTTCGAATTTTTCCTCATTTGAGTTTATATCCGGTGTTTCTAAATTTTCTTTGTTAACAGTTTTTAAAATTTCTTCTTCACTAAGTGCTCTAAAACAATCGAGATCATCATCGCAGTGTAAATACTCAGTAGGTTGCGAAATAGTTTCTGCAATATAGTCATCATTGTTTTCATTCTGACATTGATAATCACAGCTCGTAAAGCCGGCCTAATATACAAAAACACATTCATATAATTTAGAGATTTTCTATCTTGTTTAAGTCTAATCCTTAACAAAATACGTTTGAACAAAATGAAATTTTTTCTAGACATAAAAAATCTAATTAAATACATTTTTAAAGCAATTTGCAATTGTTTCTGGCCTAACCAGCCACCACGTTCTTTTAACGAAATGCAATGCGTCCAAAATAGTAATTGATTTAATGTGTTCTGGTACTGTCTTCCCTATTTCTATCGCACAAAGTTGTTTCTTTACTATAATCTGTCTATAATGCTGTATAAAGTCATGGATGATTTCTTGATCTAATGGTTGTATTATAGCAGTTGTGTTAGGTGGAAGAAACTCAACTTTTATATTTGCCAAAGTATGGCAAGGCGCATTATCAATGAAAAGTACGATTTTTTTGTTTCTTTTGATCATTTCATTGTCAAGTATGGCAAGTATTTCATTCCAGGTAAAAACTGTCATCCAGCTTTTTGTATTTGAAAAATAGGTCACCGGTATGTTTTTATTTTTGAAGCATCTGAGTATTGCGGTTTTCCTAT
The DNA here is from genome assembly GCA_023159175.1 of Wohlfahrtia magnifica. NCBI lineage: Eukaryota > Metazoa > Arthropoda > Insecta > Diptera > Sarcophagidae > Wohlfahrtia > Wohlfahrtia magnifica. Next base: position 254,318 of record JAKWBJ010000075.1, read on the forward strand.
ACAAAAAACCTTTTTGAGTTACATACATATAATAAAGTTAGGTGAGCTTTTTGAGATTTCCAACCTTTCGGCTGATCTCCGTTACTAAAAAAAGTTGTATTAGGTAGTGCTTTGTAGTCACTTTCGTCCGCGTTAAAAATGCAACCGGGAATGCATTTTTCGATAAGGTGTGGTAAAATCATATTTATAAAATCTATAGCGGTCACCTAGTCATTTTCTTTGGATTCTCCCTGAATGTTTCCAAAACGTATGTTACTTCTTTTGCGCCATCGATATAACCAACTGTTGCTTGGTTCAAATTCTTCATTCAATTTTATAGCAAACTCTTTTGCTTTGTTTAAAAGAATAAGACTGGTTATGACAGCGTTTTGGCTACGCGTTTCGTTAAACCAAATTGTCAAAGCTCTTTCAATATTGTGGTGGACTCCTTTACTTTGACGCTTCGTCTTTCAATTCTTTGACTTGCCTAACTCACAGATTTTTGTTTCATTCTTTATTATCTTGTATACAGTCGATAACTCAATTTTATATTTAGCGCATAATTCTTTATGTGTTAATGAATTGCACTTAAAATCATTTAATAAATTTAGTTTTTCTTTCACTGTTAAATTAATTCTCTCTTTACTCATTTTGGAAACAACTTGTACATACAATTTTACTCAAATAAGTCAGTTTGTTTAATTGAACAACATTAAAAGGGAAATCACTTGATTTTTGTATTAAAGTGTCGGAATAATACTGGGTTGCGTATTATGCGCTAAAATTTGTCAATTGGACTATATGTGAAAAACTTCGCACTTATTTAATTTTTTTTTGCCTCACATATAGATGGCGTATAACGGAAAATGGACTATATTGATAATGGATTGAATAACGAATATTTTGTATGAATTTCACAAATAGATAGCGGAAAGTGAACCTTTTTTGGAATATATTGCTAATTCCACTATAAGCGGTGTGGCTTTTAAACGAAATATACTGTATGAAATATACTGTATAAACGAAATATACTATGTACCATTTGTTAAAGTAGAGAAAAACAAGAGCAGGTTTGGTAATTTTTACAATGGGCTAGCACAACAAGAATGAAACTAAATATTTATTTAGCACTTCCATATTTTAGAGAAATAGCCGCTCATCCTCCCAAGAATTTTCAGATTTTTTTAAATTCCACTTTCTTAAATCCGGTGATTTTTTCCAGACATCCCACTATATGGGCTCTGTTTAGGACCCCTTAAGCCAGCATATGTATATATTGGTATATGTGTACCCTTCCATATTTTGGAGAAATGCCCACTCATCCTTCGAAGAATTTTCATATTTTTCAAAAACCGACTTTTTAAAATTCCATTTTCTCAAATCCGGTAATATTTCCAGACATCACACTATATGGGCTCTGTTTAGGATCCTTTTATACAGCATATGTTGTATATAGTGGTATATGTGTACTATTCCATATTATGGAGAAATAAACACTTATCCTCCCAAGAATTTTCATATTTTTCAAAAAGGCGATTTTTTTAAAATTCCATTTTCTCAAATCCGGTGATTTTTCCAGGCATCTCACTATATGGACACTGTTGTTGACCGTTTGGGCAACCATATTTATATAGTGATATATGGGAGCACCTTCATATTTTCCCGAAATATTCATTTATCCTCTGACGATATTTGTATGTAATCACTGTTATTCTCTTACAGTACTCTGTTAACGCAAAATTTGAGCGTGTTAAAAAAGTGTGAGTGGTGTCTTGGCTTTTCAAATTCGAATTTATTATATAAATATATATATATATATATATATATATATATATATATATATATATATATATATATATATGCTAGCGGCACACCTCCTGGAACCTCCTTAGGGAAGTGGGGTCCCCATACAAAAATTAAAAGAGTTAAAAATTTTAACATCATCCGCATACATAAGAACATTTGAACTGCAAATTACAGACGGTAGGTCGTTGATAAATAATGTAAACAATACAGGACCCAAGTGAATACCCTGTGGCACTCCAGAAGGGACATCAATAACCATAGAAACAGCATTTTCATATTTTACTTGTTGAGTTCTGCCAGAAAGATACGAATTAAGCCAGAAAATTGTTGCTAAACCCCATGAATGAGAGTTTAAAAAGTAAAATATCATGGTTAACTTTATCACAGGCCTTACTAAAATCAGTGTATATAACATCAGTTTGCTTAGATTTAATAACACCGTCATTTATATTAGTTGGAAGTTCCAATATATTGGTAGCTGTAGATAAAAGGGATGAAACTTGATGAAAAACACTTTAGGTTAAAATCTTTTCTAAAAGTTTAGGTATTGCATTAAACTTGGCGTCTCCTCGATAATTCGAATCTTCAAGTCTACTTCCATTTTTGAATAAAGGAATTATGAATGATCTTTTCCAAATTAAAGGTAAGTATCCCATTTCAATGGCCTTATTGAAAATTACAGTCAAAGGATCACAAAGAAGTACAGAACAGTTTATAAGTATACAATTAGGTATTCCGTCAGGACCAGCATAACATGAATTCTGCAATGATCTTAAGTCTGATAACACTGCGAGATGATTATTTAGGAATCGTTTTCTGGACTTAATGTGCTGATATATGGACTTGGCACCCGTCAGAAGATAAATAATTAATTTTGCACATATAAATATTTTATATGAGATTTTTGTCTTACTTTATTTAAAAAAAAAAAAAAAAAAAAAAAAAAACTACGGATGCGGTACAGAAATAAATTTGACAAACAACAAATGATAAAGTAATCTAAAAAGAATTTTCATACCAAAAACTACAGCTGTACCGTTAGTAGAACATAAAGCACAAATATATGAAATTTTGCATTTACATATAATTATTTGACTGAGGTATCATAACATTTGATAGCCATAGTAACGAAATAACAACAACAAGAATTACGTGATGTTTTGGAACATTGTGGCTACAATATTTAGAGAAAAAATGTGTGGCTAAAGTGTGCAGCAAAAGCACCTTATATAAATGTTGGTAGCTACCTAGACCTTCGCTGCATCATTGGTTAAGAACATATATTATTAATATGTTATTAAATTTTTAATTCGTTTTTAACTATTAACTATTTTAATAAAAAACAGTAAAAGGAACCAAAAGTTAACTACATTTTATTGAGCTACTTAACAAAGATTTAAAACAAAGATCTTTTTAATTAATTTTTTTATTTGTTGTTACTAAAAACATTAACGACGATTTTCTGTCGGTTTTGACAAACTTGGTACCATTCGATACGACACTTATAATATGACTCAATATCATAGCTAATCAAATAGACTCTCAACTATTTAGGTAAAGAGCCTACCTTTTGTAGTACATTAAGAGTCTGTTCAGATAGTTAATGCGTTTCTTTACCTGTTCGAGAACTATACTACATAAGGCTAGGGCAAAACCAATGTGTGATAGACAGTTGAACAAAGGACCAACAAAGCTATTGAAGGTAATCAATTAGCCCAATATTTAAGGACGACATATATATGTAGCAATTAAGAGATTTTCTAGATTGGCTTCAAGTCACATAATTAGTGTTGTTAAATTTTTTTGATCAAAATGCACAGACCTTCTACTCCAGTTTACCGCATGTCCATAACCGTTACCGATTTTTAGATATAGGGCCTTAAAGTTGGCTATTTTCAGAAACTAGAATCTAATTTTATAAAGTGTGTGAAGTTAGCTCTCAAAGTTATATTCCAATTTTTCTGTTAATGCGGCTTCTCTGTAAATTAACATTGCACTGTTAAGTTAACAGAGTTAAATTTTTTGAAAGAATACAATATTTTTAAAGAAAAATTAGTAAATTTATTGTTCAAAGTAACAAATTTTTATGTAAATTTTTTAAAATTTTTAAAAATTAAATAAATAGCTTCAGATGGAGGCGTAAAACAGCAAAATTGTACATTTATAAAAATACGCACTCGGGTATTTTTTAAATTTGAAAAAAGTGCCCTAGGAGTGCCAGGGTGGGGCAATGGCAACTATTGGGATTTATTAACAAGGCATCAAGGATTCCTGTCCACTTTACCGCATATCCATAACCGTTACCGATTTTTGGATATAGCGTCTTGAAGTTAGCCAATATTCGGATATTTGACTATGGCCATTTTTTGAATGTGAAGAAAGTGTCCTAGGAGTGCGAGGGTGGGGCAATGGTGACTATTAGGATTTATTAACAAGGCATCCATTATTTCTGTCCACTTTACCGCATGTCCATAACCGTTACCGATTTTTAGATATAGCGCCTTAAATTTAGCCAATATTCGGAAATTCGAATATGGCCATTTTTTAAATTTGAAAAAAGTGTTCTAGGAGTGCGAGGGTGGGGCAATGGTGACTATTAGGATTTATTGATAAGGCATCAGGGATTCCTGTCCACTTTACCGCATGTCCATAACCGTTACCGATTTTTAGATATAGCGCCTTAAATTTAGCCAATATTCGGAAATTCGAATATGGCCATTTTTTAAATTTGAAAAAAGTGTTCTAGGAGTGCGAGGGTGGGGCAATGGTGACTATTAGGATTTATTAACAAGGCATCCATTATTCCTGTCCACTTTACCGCATGTCCATAACCGTTACCGATTTTTAGATATAGCGCCTTAAATTTAGCCAATATTCGGAAATTCGAATATGGCCATTTTTTGAATTTGAAAAAAGTGTTCTAGGAGTGCGAGGGTGGGGCAATGGCGACTATTAGGATTTATTAATAAGGCATCAAGGATTCCTGCCCACTTTACCGCATGTCCATAACCGTTACCGATTTTTAGATATAACGCCTCAAAGTTAGCCAATATTCGGAAATTCGAATATGGCCATTTTTTAAATTTGAAAAAAGTGTTCTAGGAGTGCGAGGGTGGGGTAATGGCGACTATTAGTATTTACTAACAAGGCATCCATGATTCCTGTCCACTTTACCGCATGTCCATAACCGTTACCGATTTTTAGATATAGCGTCTTAAATTTAGCCAATATTCGGAAATTCGAATATGGCCATTTTTTAAAATTGAAAAAAGTGTCCTAGAAGTGCGAGGGTGGGGCAACGGCGACTATTAGGATTTATTGATAAGGCATCAGGGATTCCTGTCCACTTTACCGCATGTCCATAACCGTTACCGATTTTTAGATATAGCGTCTTAAAGTTAGCCAATATTCGGAAATTCGAATATGGCCATTTTTTAAATTTGAAAAAAGTGTCCTAGAAGTGCGAGGGTGGGGCAACGGCGACTATTAGGATTTATTAACAAGGCATCCATTATTCCTGTCCACTTTACCGCATGTCCATAACCGTTACCGATTTTTAGATATAGCGCCTTAAATTTAGCCAATATTCGGAAATTCGAATATGGCCATTTTTTAAATTTGAAAAAAGTGTTCTAGGAGTGCGAGGGTGGGGCAATGGTGACTATTAGGATTTACTAACAAGGCATCCATGATTCCTGTCCACTTTACCGCATGTCCATAACCGTTACCGATTTTTAGATATAGCGCCTTAAATTTAGCCAATATTCGGAAATTCGAATATGGCCATTTTTTAAATTTGAAAAAAGTGTTCTAGGAGTGCGAGGGTGGGGTAATGGTGACTATTAGGATTTACTAACAAGGCATCCATGATTCCTGTCCACTTTACCGCATGTCCATAACCGTTACCGATTTTTAGATATAGCGCCTTAAATTTAGCCAATATTCGGAAATTCGAATATGGCCATTTTTTAAATTTGAAAAAAGTGTCCTAGAAGTGCGAGGGTGGGGCAACGGCGACTATTAGGATTTATTGATAAGGCATCAGGGATTCCTGTCCACATTACCGCATGTCCATAACCGTTACCGATTTTTAGATATAGCGCCTTAAATTTAGCCAATATTCGGAAATTCGAATATGGCCATTTTTTAAATTTGAAAAAACTGTTCTAGGAGTGCGAGGGTGGGGCAATGGTGACTATTAGGATTTATTAACAAGGCATCCATTATTCCTGTCCACTTTACCGCATGTCCATAACCGTTACCGATTTTTAGATATAGCGCCTTAAATTTAGCCAATATTCGGAAATTCGAATATGGCCATTTTTTGAATTTGAAAAAAGTGTTCTAGGAGTGCGAGGGTGGGGCAATGGCGACTATTAGGATTTATTAATAAGGCATCAAGGATTCCTGCCCACTTTACCGCATGTCCATAACCGTTACCGATTTTTAGATATAACGCCTCAAAGTTAGCCAATATTCGGAAATTCGAATATGGCCATTTTTTAAATTTGAAAAAAGTGTTCTAGGAGTGCGAGGGTGGGGTAATGGCGACTATTAGTATTTACTAACAAGGCATCCATGATTCCTGTCCACTTTACCGCATGTCCATAACCGTTACCGATTTTTAGATATAGCGTCTTAAATTTAGCCAATATTCGGAAATTCGAATATGGCCATTTTTTAAAATTGAAAAAAGTGTCCTAGAAGTGCGAGGGTGGGGCAACGGCGACTATTAGGATTTATTGATAAGGCATCAGGGATTCCTGTCCACTTTACCGCATGTCCATAACCGTTACCGATTTTTAGATATAGCGCCTTAAATTTAGCCAATATTCGGAAATTCGAATATGGCCATTTTTTAAATTTGAAAAAAGTGTCCTAGAAGTGCGAGGGTGGGGCAACGGCGACTATTAGGATTTATTGATAAGGCATCAGGGATTTCTGTCCACTTTACCGCATGTCCATAACCGTTACCGATTTTTAGATATAGCGCCTTAAATTTAGCCAATATTCGGAAATTCGAATATGGCCATTTTTTAAATTTGAAAAAAGTGTTCTAGGAGTGCGAGGGTGGGGCAATGGTGACTATTAGGATTTACTAACAAGGCATCCATGATTCCTGTCCACTTTACCGCATGTCCATAACCGTTACCGATTTTTAGATATAGCGCCTTAAATTTAGCCAATATTCGGAAATTCGAATATGGCCATTTTTTAAATTTGAAAAAAGTGTTCTAGGAGTGCGAGGGTGGGGTAATGGCGACTATTAGTATTTACTAACAAGGCATCCATGATTCCTGTCCACTTTACCGCATGTCCATAACCGTTACCGATTTTTAGATATAGCGTCTTAAATTTAGCCAATATTCGGATATTCGAATATGGCCATTTTTTGAATTTCAAAAAGTGTCATAGGAGTGCATGGGTGGGGTAATGGCGACTATTAGGATTTAAAAGGGATAACAATGACTGATTTTGAGATACAGAGTCCTGAATTTGACGTATTCTCTTATGAGAAGAAGAAGTATAGTAGTAATTTACTACTTTTTATTAAATAAATAATTTTAGCCTATTCAGGATTTGAACTCAGAATGTTTTTATTCTCAATATGCAATATAAAAGAGATTGATTTTGAAGTATTTTATGATCCGAATTCACTTTATTTAGTTACATGGGCTATCGTAACATTTATGTTACAGGAGACATGTTGGTTGTTAACAGCGAGTATTTTACTTTTAGACAAAACACATAAAAAGCTACTAAGTTGAGTTTTCTATGATAGCGCATATGGTAAAGTGCTCTGACTTTCAGTTCTCTGACATTCAGTTGGGGTTCATTAATACAAGATTGTGAGTTCAATTACGTGACAAGGAACAGAGTTTATTTTTTTAATTAATTGAATTGTAGGTATTTATTTATTTGTGTCCATACATATGTGTATACAATTGTAATTAAAAATTAATTCAAAGTAAGTTGAAAAGAAATTGTACATAATAAAAATTTTAATAAATTTTTTGCGCAACTATGTACATATGAATGTATATAAACATCATTCGTTTACAAACGAATTTAAGCTGAAAGCGATACCAGCGAAGGTAAATATGAATGTACGTACATATGTAAATATGCTTAAGTAGATTTAAGTATGTACATGAATTGTATTTGAATTAGAATGTGCCAGTTTAAACCCTCTCTGCATCCAAACAATGGATGTACATACGTATGTATGTACTTAGAATATATGTACATACATTTATAATACCTATATTTTTAGTATTTTGCATTATCTATTGATTATATTTTATTTTTGTTTTCTTTTGTAAAAAAAAAAAAAAAAATTATGATATTTTAATTCTGAAACTTTATTAATTTTTAATAAGTATTTTGGGCTAAAAAATTGTATATAAAATAAAAAAAAAATAAAAAACCAAAAAGAACTTTTCCACAAACGTGGGAATCGAACCCGTTTCTACTAAAAACTGCAGCAGTCCTCTTTGCTACACGAACCATGGGCTACCGCGACGATTAGCTTTCATATACCAATAAGAACTAATGTTCTCATTTGAGTGTTTGACAAGCTGCAATAAAAATACTTTCTTATACAATAAATACAAAATAGGATGTTATACATTTTTTATGGTACCGTTAACTTGATTGCTGAGCAATGTTGTCTCAAAAGCGCTAAAAAACGCTTAATAATAATTTATGTAACTATATATGATCAAAACTCGCTGTAACAAACGTTAATAATACTTTCAAACAGAAAAATATACCTACTAAAATTAAAAAAAAAGGAAACGGTTGCGCTTTTTTTTATAAACATTTATTAATAGCGGTTGCATAAAAAATTAAATACAAAACTATTTACATACAACCAAAAAAAAAAAAAAAAAAAACACTTAAAAAGTGTTTCTTAATTTTTTGGTTCAGCTGTAACATAAATGTGTACATACATATGTATGTATTTATCAAACTTATGTTAGATAAGTTTATGTTTTTTATTTTTTGCTGACATTGTCCTCGATTATGTTTTGCAACTTGGTTTTAACCGGGAACTTAACACAATGTTAAACGGCCTAAATTACGTAGGCAACTTCTATCTCCAGGCTAAGAGACAGAAGCATACAATATTACTAGCGATTGGCTATGTGCATTTACTCTGTGAAGAACTTCATTAACTAATATATCTGCCGTTCGAAACCGGCGTTTGTGGATTTCTGGGCTTTCAATGAGTCCAGTTGATCATTCTCCATATATAAAAATCAATATTTATTTACAGAAGATGAGAAAAGGTTATTTTTGCTCAAGAGTACATATCTTTTTCGATCTACCTCGGTTTTCACGTTCTTTGTGAGAAGTTCAAGGTTGTTATATATACAAATATAATAAAATTTATACAAATAGTCAAACGATGAGCATATTTTCAATAAAAAAATATACAAACGTATAAAAATTATACTTATTTAAATTAACCGGTTTATTCGGTATTCGAAAAATGAAGATTTTGAAAAAAACGGATTCGACAAAACCAAAAAAACGGTTAAAACCGGTCGAATAATAACCGTTCGATCTGTACATATGCGTATCTAAACACGCTTTTTGTGTTCAAAAGAACAAATAAAAATATAGAAACTTGAATGAATGTAATATTAAACGCCGTACACTGTAGCGCCAACGCTGCAGCATAATTTGTTTAAATATGCATCTCTCATGCTAGTCCTACTGTCCTCTTAAAATTTTTACAAGTATTTTTCTGTTTTTCAAGTTAGCGGTATTGAAAAATGCATAATGAACATACACAATGTATTTCACACACTGTATTTCATACATATATGAACAGATAAGCTCGTACGATCCTTCTCTGGCTGAAAATTATCTACAGCGTATGTGTACAGTGTGACAGATTTTAAAATGACGTTAAAAAATCTAAAAAAATTGTTTTCGGTAAAAAAATAAATTTTTTAATTGTTTTTAAACATATATTTTAGATATTGGACATACATATGTATGGTTAATACAGACTATATAAATTTTTTTCTTTAAATATAAAACAACAAAAAAAAGACATAGCCTGCCTTTTCTAAATGATTTTAAGCTACTATATGGTTGATGATTATTGCCCCAGTAGTAGCGAGGTGCTTTTTTGATATCGAAACAATTTTGACAATTTTTGACTTATGGGCTCGGCGTTCAATCACAGTATTCTATAAAATTTTTCAGCATGTTTTTGCAGATTCCTGTCGTTTTTTTATAAAAAAAAAAAATCACATGGCGTATTTCTTCAGACTTTTTCACATTTTCAAATTAATATTACTTTTCAATGAGCGACAAATTTAAAAACTCGGTTAAATAAATATGTAAATTGAAATGTCTTCTTTTAAACAAGTGCTCCATTTGCACACTCCATTTATTTTTGACGATTTACGAAAAAAATTTATATGAATAATAAACAAAATAATGGCTTAAGTTTACAATAGCAAAAGAACAAAACAGGAAAAAATTTAAATTTCAGAACTAACTTTTTGAAACACTAAAAGAAACAAACCTACATATGTATACTCAAATTAATTGTCTGCTTATATACTTATGCATTTCTACTACATTTTTGCCATTACACGTCGGTAAAAATTTTTTACAAACGAAAAAGAAAGGGCAACAAAGTCCAACATTTTTATCTTTTCTGACCAACTCATATGAAAAATAATATTAATTTACTAATATTAGCACGTAAGCAATGCAGAAACTATTGTTTCTGTGATCCTACAATTTTACTGACATCAAAAGATTTTACAATGTTTGGAAAAACCTAAAAGCTAAATGAAAAATTTAGAACCTAAATCGACATTAAAAAACTAGACTTAGCTTTAGAAAAGCTTATATGGTCACACTGTAAGAGTGTAATACCGAACGAAAACGAGCAGATAATAACAAGATAATAAATAAAGCAACAAATATTATATAATTGTGAAAAAGACAGTGCTGTCACATTTAACGATTTATCGTCATTTTGACGATTTTGAGACCCAAAAATAGCATTTTGACGATTGGTGACAGAATTTTGACGATTTTAATGATTTCAAATTTGCAAGATTATCTCTTAACACTTTATAAAAACTTCAAAATTAATAGAGTGTATTTAAATTAATAATAGCAAAGAGTAAAAGAGATAGTTATAGAATACATCTGATATAAATTTTTCTGTATTTTATGTTATTTTAAACTATTAATAATTTTTTAACGTGCAAAATAGTTTTCAAGTGAAAAAAATTAATTAAATTAAAAAATATATATAAAGTGAATCATATTAAATATATATCTTAAAGCACAATGGAGTTTATTTAGCAGGATTAAATAAATTTTGCTAAGAGTTAACAAAGAAAATTTTAAATAAGATAATAAAACTTAGCAGAATAGAAAAAACACAAACTTATCTAACATAAGTTTGATAGATACATACATATGTATGTACACATTTATTTATGTTACAGCTGAACCAAAAAATTAAGAAACACTTTTTAAGTGTTTTTTTTTTTTTTTTTTTTTTTGGTTGTATGTAAATAGTTTTGTATTTAATTTTTTATGCAACCGCTATTAATAAATGTTTATAAAAAAAAGCGCAACCGTTTCCTTTTTTTTAATTTTAGTAGGTATATTTTTCTGTTTGAAAGTATTATTAACGTTTGTTACAGCGAGTTTTGATCATATATAGTTACATAAATTATTATTAAGCGTTTTTTAGCGCTTTTGAGACAACATTGCTCAGCAATCAAGTTAACGGTACCATAAAAAATGTATAACATCCTATTTTGTATTTATTGTATAAGAAAGTATTTTTATTGCAGCTTGTCAAACACTCAAATGAGAACATTAGTTCTTATTGGTATATGAAAGCTAATCGTCGCGGTAGCCCATGGTTCGTGTAGCAAAGAGGACTGCTGCAGTTTTTAGTAGAAACGGGTTCGATTCCCACGTTTGTGGAAAAGTTCTTTTTGGTTTTTTATTTTTTTTTTATTTTATATACAATTTTTTAGCCCAAAATACTTATTAAAAATTAATAAAGTTTCAGAATTAAAATATCATAATTTTTTTTTTTTTTTTACAAAAGAAAACAAAAATAAAATATAATCAATAGATAATGCAAAATACTAAAAATATAGGTATTATAAATGTATGTACATATATTCTAAGTACATACATACGTATGTACATCCATTGTTTGGATGCAGAGAGGGTTTAAACTGGCACATTCTAATTCAAATACAATTCATGTACATACTTAAATCTACTTAAGCATATTTACATATGTACGTACATTCATATTTACCTTCGCTGGTATCGCTTTCAGCTTAAATTCGTTTGTAAACGAATGATGTTTATATACATTCATATGTACATAGTTGCGCAAAAAATTTATTAAAATTTTTATTATGTACAATTTCTTTTCAACTTACTTTGAATTAATTTTTAATTACAATTGTATACACATATGTATGGACACAAATAAATAAATACCTACAATTCAATTAATTAAAAAAATAAACTCTGTTCCTTGTCACGTAATTGAACTCACAATCTTGTATTAATGAACCCCAACTGAATGTCAGAGAACTGAAAGTCAGAGCACTTTACCATATGCGCTATCATAGAAAACTCAACTTAGTAGCTTTTTATGTGTTTTGTCTAAAAGTAAAATACTCGCTGTTAACAACCAACATGTCTCCTGTAACATAAATGTTACGATAGCCCATGTAACTAAATAAAGTGAATTCGGATCATAAAATACTTCAAAATCAATCTCTTTTATATTGCATATTGAGAATAAAAACATTCTGAGTTCAAATCCTGAATAGGCTAAAATTATTTATTTAATAAAAAGTAGTAAATTACTACTATACTTCTTCTTCTCATAAGAGAATACGTCAAATTCAGGACTCTGTATCTCAAAATCAGTCATTGTTATCCCTTTTAAATCCTAATAGTCGCCATTACCCCACCCATGCACTCCTATGACACTTTTTGAAATTCAAAAAATGGCCATATTCGAATATCCGAATATTGGCTAAATTTAAGACGCTATATCTAAAAATCGGTAACGGTTATGGACATGCGGTAAAGTGGACAGGAATCATGGATGCCTTGTTAGTAAATACTAATAGTCGCCATTACCCCACCCTCGCACTCCTAGGACACTTTTTTCAAATTTAAAAAATGGCCATATTCGAATTTCCGAATATTGGCTAAATTTAAGGCGCTATATCTAAAAATCGGTAACGGTTATGGACATGCGGTAAAGTGGACAGGAATCATGGATGCCTTGTTAATAAATCCCAATAGTTGCCATTGCCCCACCCTGGCACTCCTAGGGCACTTTTTTCAAATTTAAAAAATACCCGAGTGCGTATTTTTATAAATGTACAATTTTGCTGTTTTACGCCTCCATCTGAAGCTATTTATTTAATTTTTAAAAATTTTAAAAAATTTACATAAAAATTTGTTACTTTGAACAATAAATTTACTAATTTTTCTTTAAAAATATTGTATTCTTTCAAAAAATTTAACTCTGTTAATTTAACAGTGCAATGTTAATTTACAGAGAAGCCGCGTTAACAGAAAAATTGGAATATAACTTTGAGAGCTAACTTCACACACTTAATTTTATATATACATATTGTTACGAAAATAAGGTTGAGCACCACAGCGTTTGTTACATCGCTAAAATAAAGCTGCAAGAACAACTATACGTGCTGTTTACAAATAACCAAATCTACAACAACAAACATTAGCAGAGATAATAAACAAGCAACAACAAATACTAAGAGCTGAAAGAGGTAGATGCTTACATATGCATACAAAAGAACTAAAAAAAAATAAAAGAAAGAAATGGAATCTACCTGAAATATCGAGAGGCTCGAGAGCTTTCTATGTATTGTTTACTCAGCCATATAAAAAGCACATCGATGCAAACAGCAATCAGTTTAAGTTAAGTAAACTCAGCGAGTGCAGTTTATATGAAGAGAGTTTATAAGGAGTAAACTCGTGAAGTAAAAAACTAGTTTAGTTGGAGCTAACTCAGTAAAGAGAGTTAAGTGTGGATAACCTTTGGTTGAAAAGGTTGTGATCGAACCTAATTTATAACTACGATCGTTTTGGAAGATCTTTAAGTAGAAAGATCTGTCGAGTAATTGTTGTTTACAAGATTGTAAACAGATGGTTGAACCTATCCAACATATCGCAGTTGTTCTACTAGATAGTCTGGTGCATTTCCTATTTAAATTTTCTGTATAAAATTTGTGGTGTTTACCTGCAATCTTTATTTCACTTTTAACCATTTCAAACACTAACATCCATCTTGTTGATGTTAATCTATTTACTTTCAGTATTGCACGCATTGCCTTATTCTGTAATTTCTGCAGTCTTATTACTTGTTGATCAGAACAGCATGAATATAATATCGTTGACCCATATTCAAAATGTGGCTTGATTATTGTGTTGTAAATATTTATTGATCTACTGATTGATATTTTACTTGTATGCGTTTAAAAAATCCTATTTTTTCCATATTTTTTTTTTACAAATGTACTCTAAATGCTCCTTAAATTTTAAGTCTCTGTCTATTATGAAACCCAACTACTTTATTGAATTAACTTTCTCTATTAACACGTTATTTACCTCAAATATTATATTATTGTTCATATTAATCTCGAGCAATTTAGCTTTTTTTCATTTAACTTGAGCTTGTTCATCTTTAACCACTTATCTATATTCTCCATATCCTTTGATAACTTCTCGTAACATAACTTATCCGTTTTATCCTCTGTAAAAATTAAAGTGTCATCCGCATATAATACTATTTCACAATTTTCCGGAACTTTCTCCATGTCATTAATGTTAATAATAAGTAACAGCGCTCCTAAAATTGATCTTTGAGGTACTCCATAATTATTTTCAATTGGCCTACACTCGGTGTTGTTTATTCTTGTAGTCTATCTATGATTTGTTAAATATGATTTAAACCACATTAGCTCCTCATTTTCAATCCCGTATTTTATCAGTTTTTGTAGTAAGATGTCTCTTTCGATCGTTTTATTTGTATTTTTAATTCTCTCAATCGGTGTTATCAATCCTTTTCCTTCCAATTATCAGGAAAAATTCCAGTTCTAAGTGACTTATTTATAATTTTAAGCAATATTTCACCCACTACATTCCAGTTGTCCAATATTAAGTTACTTGATATTCTTCTGTAGTCGTTCTGTTCTTACATATATTTCTTAATTCTAATAGAGTTATTGTACTGGCATTTAAATCTACAGTTTATCACAAGTACTTGGTTCTCATATTGCACGTCTTCTATGGAGTCTCTTATTTCCCTAATACTATTTACGAAACAGTTAATAATATTATTATATTCTACATTATTAAAAATCACAGATTTAATCAAATTTTTCGGTGTTGTTAGGACTAGTTCTTTTATTTTTTGTCACATTTTTTTTGGTTACATGTATTAGCAATCCTATTGCTTGTAAATTTTTTCTTTTCATTATCAATTTTAAACTTTTTAAGTGTTCCTAATTAATTTATAATTGTTCCATGACGATATTGTATTTTCAAACAAAGCTTTCTATTATTCTTTCTTCTATTCTCTCTTCTTAACATTCTTAGTTCGTTGCTAAGCCATTTATTATTATTTTCGTTCAATTTACTTTTTACTATAAATTTTCCAATTGTACATTCAAAAATATCTTAAAAATTGTGAACGCATTCATTTATATCATTTATTTCGTTAAATTCTATTATTGCACTTAGTTCTTTATTAAAACTATCTTTATTGTATTTGAATCTGTTTATTTTCAAGTTTTGTATTCTCCGACCGTTTTCAATATCGATAAAAATATCTATGCACTCATGATCTGCTATTTTATTATTTATATTATTTCTTGCCGTAACCATTTCCTTATTTATGATTATATAGTCTATTAACGTTTTAGAGTTTTTCATTATTAAACCGTTATCGTTTAATATGCTTTCTAATTTGCCTTTATAAAAATATGCATGCCAATCAATGTTGAAATCCCCTGCAATTATAACATCATAACTATTTTCGCAAATCTCTTCTAAAAATTGTTGAAAATCTTCACAAAATTCTGCTTTAATGTCGCTTTGTGATCTATACTCTATCACTATTATAAATGATATGTTTTCATATTTCGCCATCCTTTACATTTTGTTTAATTTGATTCAATTTCCAATGTTTTCTAAAACATAGTATTACTCCTCCTGTTCTCGTTGAATTGGACATTGTTATGTATTGATCGTAAAGATCCAGATCTATTTCACTTTCATTGATTTTTTCAGTTAAATGTGTTTCGGAGAGCATTATAAAATCTGGTTAAACATTTTTGACGATTACTTTAAGTTGAGTGAAGTTATTTAACAATCCTTGTATATTCGTGTACAATTAATCAGAACTTATTAATACAAAAACTGAACAAATACGGAATTCAAGGAAAAGAGCTAAAAGGTTTAGGTCCTATTTAACAGGCAGAAATCAAATGGTGAAAGTGAACAATGCAAAACCAAATTACATATGTAACGAACATGGTGTACCACAGGGCTCAATATTGGGGTCACCACTCTTTATTATATACGTAAATGATATGGAAAAAGTACTAAAGAAATGTGAAATAATATTATATGCGGATGATACTCTAATTCTTCCAGAAGGATTTACGGATGAAGAATGTTATATCAATATGATACATGGCATCGATAATGTTAATGAGTGGCTAAAAATGAATAAATTGAAATTAAATGAGAATAAAACAAAAATAATGCAAATAACTATGAATTGTAGTTCAATTTTTAAAATTAATGACCAAGTAATAGAGTCAGTCAAATGAAATATCTTGACTTTATAATAGATGAAGAATTAAAATTTAATGAACACATAGAATACATATGCAAAAAGATTGGCAATAAAATTAGTTCCTTTAAACGTATACGCAATAAAATATCCACAATTACCGCCATAAATATATATAACACTATGATAAAACCACATTTTGAATTTGGCTCGACAATCATACATATAAGAGGTGTTTTTTATAGGGTTATAGAACTTGATTGACATGAATTTTATTTATCCGAAAGATAATCTTGTGGCATTACATTTTTATTATGATTTCTGGCATATGACCGCCAGACCTGGCGCGGTCATATGTGTGACATGTTGCGCCGTCTTGTTGAAACAACATCTCCTGGACATCATGGTTATTCAATTCAGGAATGAAAAAGTTAGTAATCATGGCTCTATACCGATCACCATTGACTGTAACGTTCTGGCCACCATCGTTTTTGAAAAAGTACGGACCAATGATTCCACCAGTCCATAAAGCGCACCAAACAGTCAGTTTTTCTGGATGTAACGGTGTTTCCACATACACTTGAGGATTACCTTCACTGCAAATGCGGCAGTTAGTTTGTTGACGTAACCATTCAACCAGAAGTGCGCTTCATCGCTAAACAAAATTCGCTTATGAAAATCGGGAACAACGGTAATCTCATTTTGGGCCCATTCGACGAATCTACGCCGGGCGTGAGTCTATTCATGATAAATTGCCAAGCCAAACTGAGAATAAATCACTTGACAGCTGTTGAATCGGTCGCCATCTTGAAAAGTAATGCCAACTTAAAGTTCTAAACCTCTATAAAAAACATGCCATATGTTACACAAGAACACAAATAGGAAGACCGCAAAAATTGTAAGATAAAGGAATGAGATCAATATTGAAATGTAGCATCTATACACCGATAAAAATAATGCTAAATGGCTTAAAATGGCTAAATGTTAAGCAAAGACTACAAATGAATACCTATCACTTTATACAGAAAATGCAAATAGGAAAGGCACCTGAATACTTTGTTGAGCAAATAAGATATGTGAGAGAAGTACAACCCAATCATGTGAGAAGCGATAACAACTTCGGACTACAGAGGACTGCAACAACAGCTATGAAAAGGTCACCTTTTCATAAAGGATTATACCATTATAATTTACTTCCTGATGAAATTAAATCTGAAATGAATATTAATGTTTTTAAAAGAAAGAATATAGCTTTTATAAAATGCAATAGAATTTAGAATTGTAAACATTAAAGTAGTTGGAGCGCTGCTTGGTTTAGCGGTGGTAGTAGTAGTAGTGGGTTTGGTTACAGGTTTTCCTGTGTCCGATTTGTTTTTATTGTCGTTATTTTCATTTTGTATAAGTTTTTCCATGGCTACGTTCGTAACTGCAATGTGTCCAAAAAGGTGGTTGTCTATGAAACAGGGAGTTCCACGCCTGGGTTGACACCCTGTCTTATGGGTCAGAGTGTTCAGAGCCAGGCCGAACCAAATAGGAAGTGTTCTCAACCTAATCATTGTCACCAACTTAACAGTGACGGATTTCGAACGTACTGCGAGACTTGCCAAGTTTTAACGAGGTGGAGACAATCAGTACCGACCGCAAGAGGAGCACTGATCATCAGCCCAAGAACGTCTAGTTTAGCGGTGGTAGTATATATATATATATATATATATATATATATATATATATATATATATATATATATATATATATATATATATATATATATATATTAAGCTATTAAGAATAGAAAACAAAATTAGAATTCAGTAGTTTAAGAAGAAATAAACTTAAAAGACTTCAATTTGTTTAAAAAAAGTCACACAAGCGAAACTTGTAACAAATGCTTAGAAACTTCAATAAAACAAAACAATAATAAACAATAAAAATTATGAAGAGCTCGTAATAAAGACACAGATTTCAGTGGTACCACCTTAAGTTTTTCGCATTCACAAAATTAAAATCGCTTGTTTAAAATATGCTTATATATATATTATTAAAAAATTAAATTTAAATTAAATAAATTTTTAAATTTGTCATTGTCATAAATAAAATGAGTTGATGGAAACATTACAGTATTTTTTATTTAATTTTACTTTTTAATTTGTATTTTTCACAACAAACAATTAATTTTTTCAATGTGACAAGTTGACTACGACTGTAAAAATTCTCATTCCACTTCGAGAGATCAATTAAGCAAATTTTCATGGGTAGATTTTTCATTGTTCATGCCTTTTATGTAGTTTTTGAAATTATCATTTATTGAGAACGCAGGTAGCTTTTAAAAAGTTTAAATTTTTAAGACTTCAAAAAGCATGCGGTATAATTATTTATCTGGGGTTTTTTATTTAAGGCTTTTTTAAAAAAAATCATTCGGGTTTTAATTTTGAAAATCCAATTAAATTTTACTGCAGTTATTTTTTAATGAATTTTCCAGAAAATAGCTTTAAATTGTTATCTCTATAAATTTTGAATAGATATATATATATATAAAATTATTGTTTTTTAAATGTATTTTTTATTGCTCTTTTAAAAAGTAATAAAATAAAGCCAGTGCAAAAACTTACTTGCTTGCGTACTTGTGTGTTAGTTCTTATCTGCTTGTAGAAAACTGGCTATAAAACTTCTTTATTATTAATATACAGTGGCTCCAATCCAAGTTCGGACAATATACCAAAATATTTTCGATCGTTTAAAAAATCATACATTTTAATTATTATTATTTTTTTATTTGTGTATATCTTCCACGTACAAAAGGAAAAACGTAAAATTTAAGTTGAAAACGCTTTGAAAGTCAAATGACTTTGCACAAGCCAAACTCGGACAGTAACTTTTATGGGTTAATAACTGCAACTGTAATTTCAATGCGGCCAACTTAGCTGATATAATTTACGTATTGAGGGGAAAACCCTTTAGTTCAGTGTTTGAAAATTATACAGAATAAACAGAGCTAAAATCAATAAGATGGCTAGACAACGGGTACAAACTAGTATCGAAGTAAAACTGCTTATTGTTGAGCATGCATGAAATAGTGTTCGCAAAATTTCAAAAATTGTTGGCAGATGTTATTCAACTGTGCACAACATAATAAAACGTTTCAATGTCAATAAAACGGTGCAAAATAGACCAAAACATACCTACAACAAATATTTTCTGAGGCAGAACGTTTTTTTTTTTTTGACAGAAAAATAAAAGCAAATCCCTTCCTAAGTGCTCCAAAACTGGCTGCTATTGCTGAAAGTGATCTTGATAAGAAAGCAAGTCCATAAACCATAAGAAACTTGCTTTACAGAGTTTGTCTAAATGGTAGAAGAGCTAGACAAAAACCTCTTATTGATAAGCGCAATCAAACCATAAGACTTAAATTTGCAAAACGTACCAAAATAAGGGTTTTTCTTTTTGGAGAAACGTTACGCTCATCGACGAAAGCAAATTTAATGTATTTGGGTCGGATGGTAAACCAATAGTATGGATGGGACAAAATCAGGAACTACGTTTGAATAACTTTAAACTGACAGTAAAGGATGGGGGTGGTTCAGGGCTCATTTTCCACATCAGATCCAGGATCTTTATATTTTATTGACACTATCGTGGATCAAAATATTTATTTAAACATTTTAAAGGAAAACTTGTCAAAAGTGTGGATAAGCTTGCTCTGGATAACGGTTGGCACTTTTACCAAGATAACGATCCCAAATACAAGGCCCACAAAATAAGATCTTGGATGCTATATAATGTGCCACACGTCATGGAAACACCATCCCAGATTCCCGACATAAGTCCTATTCAAAATTAGTGGGACTATCTCAATAAAAAAGTTCAGCATCAGTCGGTTTCCAGCAAATCTGAGCTAAGAAGGGTTTTATTAGAAGAATAGGAAAAAATACCAGCTGGTTACTGCCAAAAATTGGTCGAATCTATTCCCAAGAGACTCCAAATGATTATAAGAATCCAGAGTCTGCACATAAAATATTAATTTTATAACAATAAGTAATATTCTCAGACATTTATGTAGCCGCCTAAGTTTCGCTTGTGTGACTTTTTTTTAACAAATTGAAGTCTTTTAAGTTTATTTCTTCTTAAACTACTGAATTCTAATTTTGTTTTCTATTCTTAATAGCTTAATATATATATATATATATATATATATATATATATATATAATAGCTTAATATATATTAATATATATATAATAGCTTAATATATATATAATATATATATAATAGCTTTAGCCTATTCTTCTAATAAAACCCTTCTTAGCTCAGATTTGCTGGAAACCGACTGATGCTGAACTTTTTTATTGAGATAGTCCCACTAATTTTGAATAGGACTTATGTCGGGAATCTGGGATGGTGTTTCCATGACGTGTGGCACATTATATAGCATCCAAGATCTTATTTTGTGGGCCTTGTATTTGGGATCGTTATCTTGGTAAAAGTGCCAACCGTTATCCAGAGCAAGCTTATCCACACTTTTGACAAGTTTTCCTTTAAAATGTTTAAATAAATATTTTGATCCACGATAGTGTCAATAAAATATAAAGATCCTGGATCTGATGTGGAAAACGAGCCCTGAACCACCCCCATCCTTTACTGTCAGTTTAAAGTTATTCAAACGTAGTTCCTGATTTTGTCCCATCCATTCTATTGGTTTACCATCCGACCCAAATACATTAAATTTGCTTTCGTCGATGAGCGTAACGTTTCTCCAAAAAGAAAAACCCTTATTTTGGTACGTTTTGCAAATTTAAGTCTTAGGTTTGATTGCGCTTATCAATAAGAGGTTTTTGTCTAGCTCTTCTACCATTTAGACAAACTCTGTAAAGCAAGTTTCTTATGGTTTATGGACTTGCTTTCTTATCAAGATCACTTTCAGCAATAGCAGCAAGTTTTGGAGCACTTAGGAAGGGATTTGCTTTTATTTTTCTGTCAAAAAAAAAAAAAAACGTTCTGCCTCAGAAAATATTTGTTGTAGGTATGTTTTGGTCTATTTTGCACCGTTTTATTGACATTGAAACGTTTTATTATGTTGTGCACAGTTGAATAACATCTGCCAACAATTTTTGAAATTTTGCGAACACTATTTCATGCATGCTCAACAATAAGCATTTTTACTTCGATACTAGTTTGTACCCGTTGTCTAGCCATCTTCTTGATTTTAGCTCTGTTTATTCTGTATAATTTTCGAACACTGAACTAAAGGGTTTTCCCCTCAATACGTAAATTATATCAGCGAAGTTGGCCGCATTGAAATTACAGTTGCAGTTATTAACCCATAAAAGTTACTGTCCGAGTTTGGCTTGTGCAAAGTCATTTTGATTTTCAAAGCGTTTTCAACTTAAATTTTACGTTTTTCCTTTTGTACGTGGAAGATATACACAAATAAAAAAATAATAATAATTAAAATGTATGATTTTTTAAACGATCGAATATATTTTGGTATATTGTCCGAACTTGGATTGGAGCCACTGTATATTAATAATAAAGAAGTTTTATAGCCAGTTTTCTACAAGCAGATAAGAACTAACACACAAGTACACAAGCAAATAAGTTTTTGCACTGGCTTTATTTTATTACTTTTTAAAAGAGCAATAAAAAATACATTTAAAAAACAATAATTTTATATATATATATCTATTCAAAATTTATAGAGATAACAATTTAAAGCTATTTTCTGGAAAATTCATTTAAAAATAACTGCAATAAAATTTAATTGGATTTTCAAAATTAAAACCCGAATGATTTTTTTTAAAAAAGCCTTAAATAAAAACCCCAGATAAATAATTATACCGCATGCTTTTTGAATTCTTAAAAATTTAAACTTTTTAAAAGCTACCTGCGTTCTCAATAAATGATAATTTCAAAAACTACATAAAAGGCATGAACAATGAAAAATCTACCCATGAAAATTTGCTTAATTGATCTCTCGAAGTGGAATGAGAATTTTTACAGTCGTAGTCAACTTGTCACATTGAAAAAATTAATTGTTTGTTGTGAAAAATACAAATTAAAAAGTAAAATTAAATAAAAAAATACTGTAATGTTTCCATCAACTCATTTTATTTATGACAATGACAAATTTAAAAATTTACTTAGTTTATTTTTAAATTTTTTAATAATATATATAAGCATATTTTAAACAAGCGATTTTATTTTGTGAATGCGAAAAACTTAAAGTGGTACCACTGAAATCTGTGTCTTTATTACGAGCTCTTCATAATTTATATTGTTTATTATTGTTTTGTTTTATTGAAGTTTCTAAACATTTGTTACAAAATTATCCAAATTTACTTCAATCATTATTTCTGTTAAAATCTTGATGTTTGTTTTTGTTTGTTGCTTCTGATGATCAGAACACGAATACCCACAGAGATCAACTACAACATCTTCAAATGCAACCCACTTTGGCAAACTCTGCAATGTATATATATATATATATATATCGGAAATTGGGGCAGCATAGTTAACAATAAATTGCCCAAGAAAGTCATTTTGACTGTTTTTTAATTTCAAGTAGAAAAATAATTATGTATATAATGACAATTTCTTAGAATTTTGTGACCTTTTGTACAACATATAATTGCTTTTATTAATAATTGGAATTATATATATATACAGTGGCTAGCAAAAGTGTATGAATGTTGCTTAGTTTGTCAAATACTGCTCTATATTTTTTTTTTTTTTTTTTGTAATAAAATAAAACAAGATAATTTTATTTTTGTTTTATTGTTCATTTATCAGAAAACAACAACATAAAAAATATTTTATTATTTAATGTTTTTTTAACGCAAAATTAAAAATAACTCAATTCGATTACTTTTGCACGCTATAATTGACATTACTTTAGCTGAGCCTTTTTTTTTTTTTTTTTTTTTTTTTTTTTTTTTTTTTTGATATACCGTTATTTTTGATTGCGTTCTTCTCTGATTTAAAAAAAGTTTAGTGCGATTTAAGACACGTGGCTGTTCATTTATTATAAATTCCTATATTAATTTCATAATTAAAAAATGAGGAAAATAAGTGCGCAGTTAGAAAATAGTATAAAAAATTTAACCGAGGTTATTCTTGCAGACAAATAGCTAAGACTTTGAATTTGTCGCATAGTACTGTCCAATGTGTTCGTAAAAGGCTTAATTTGGCTTCCAAATGTACAGCAAATGGATGTGCAAGATTACTTACCAACACTGATGCTCGACATATTAAAAGACAGATGAGAAATAAAGATGCAAAAACACCAAAATTAGCAGCTAAAGCAATAAATAAAAATGCAAGTGAATGGACTGTTAGAAGAGCATTGCGCATAATTGGACTAGTTTCTGCAGTCAAGCAGAAAAAACCGGCTTTGTCAAACAAGAATGTGAAAGCACGTCTACAATTTTGTAAAGAATATGGAAGCTGGACTGTGGATGACTGGAAGCGTGTTATTTGGTCAGACGAGACTAAAATTAATCGCTTCCAGTCAGATGAAAAAAAATATTATTGGCATCGTCCACATGAAAATCTTCAACAGCATCAAGTTAAATAAACAGTCAAACATGGTGGTGGTGGTTTAATGGTGTGGGGTTACATGGTGGAACGTGGGTCCTTTAGTTAAAATAGAAGGAGTAATGAAAAAGGAAGATTATTTAAGTATTCTTCAGTCTAACATGCCAGATTTTGTGGAGAAAACCACATACTCCGAGGACAATATATGGTTTCGACAAGATGCAGATCCAAAGCATACGGCCAAAATTGTCAAAGATTGGCTTTTGCAACAAAAATTTCAATTGGTAAAGTGGCCACTACAGAGCCCGGATCTAAATCCAATTGAAAATTTGTGGGCACTTTTAAAGAGAAGATTAGCAGTATATGAAAAATCTCCAAAAAATATGGATGAAATTTGGCAAAAAATTTAAGATGAATGGAAAAATATCTCGGACGAAACTCTCCATAATCTAGTAGAAAGTATGCCTAAGCGTATTCAAGGTGTGAAAAAGAATAAAGGATTGTGGACAAAATATTAGAAATATATTAACACGTCCATATAATTAGGTACGTGCAAAAGTGTTCCAATTGAGTTATTTTTTATTTTGGGTTAAAAAAAAACATTAAATAACAAAATATTTTTTATGTTGTTGTTTTCTGATAAAATGTAATAAATGAACAATGAAATAAAAATAAAATTATCTTGTTTTATTTTATTACAAAAAAATATTGAGCAGTACTTGACAAACTAAGCAACAGTTGATCTTTGTGGGTATCTCTGTGGGTATTCGTGTTCTGATGATTTTCCCAGGCAGTCAAATTTATTGTATTCATATATATATATATATATATATATATATATATATATATATATATATATATATATATATATATATATATATCGGAAATGAAGGAGAGGGAAGGTAATTACAATTATTAATAAAATTATGTTGCACATTAAGTCACAAAATTCTAAGAAATTGTCATTATATACATAATTATTTTTCTACTTGAAATTAAAAAGCAGTCAAAATGACCTCCTTGGGCACTTTATTGTTAACTATGCTGCCCCAATCTGAAGCTCCTTTTTAAGCGACACTCAATGGAAGGTCTTGCAGAGAGTGCAGAACTACGCTTTATGGACTGTCACCGAATGTGTACAGATAACGAACGTTGATCAGCTCCATATCAAGAGTAGGATTCTGCCAGTGAGAACTCAGGAGATGCTTACAAAGCAATTTCTGATGCCCATCTGTTATCCTCTACATCCAAATAATCAAATTGTGTTGGCCACCCCTCTCCTCGCGACTTCCGTAAGGACATTGGTCTATTTTAATACGTTGCTCTTCCATCTTGAACGCAACCGCAATTGCCAACGCCCATTCTTCAGATCGCTGTAGATGAGGGCAGGAACAACTAACCATGTATTGGATGGACCACTTTCCGTCAATTTCTGAGATTCAAATACAACTCTCTAGCCATACTAGATCTGGCTCAGCTAAGGTCGAATTTAGTGAAATTTTAAACAGTTATAAAGCTAGGGCAATTTCCGGGTTTACAGATTTGTCCGGGCTGTCACCAGAGTTCTCATGATACAGTTATTTAGTCGTCCAGAGAGATGAACTAATTTAACCCCCTTATACCTTTAGAATAGGCCATTAGAGGCATCTTTCTTTCTACCTCTTCCCACATTTTTATACTTCATATATTACACAATATACATCTTACCACAAATATTCAACTACCTTCACACTCACCCGTTTATCCAAACATTCACCCATCTACCATCTAAACATTCAACCATCCACACACCCTACATTCACTTAAAGATTCATCCACATCTATTTATGGCACTTAACTCAACAACTTTATTTCTGAGATTTCAGTTGGGACACAGCCAAGCTCTTACAACAACAAAAACTGATAACATCCCACTCATGCCATGTCCAAACCATACATATTTTTCTAGGCTTGGTGCAGTACTACGGGCGTAAAAGGAATTACAAAAACGTGTTTGTCTATTAATTATATAGATGTACATATGTACATACATACATGATTAAAAAAAAAATTAGGCAGAAAACCCTTTTTTACATCCCAAAAATCTTGATTTGAATATTCTGGGCTTGGTTTGCCTGGATATATATGAGCTTCTCCTCAATGACTAGAGTCGTCCGAATGCCGCTCTTTGTTGAGTCTGGTGTTAACGTTTGTTTCTGCTCCGCCGTTCGCTGCCTTTATACTTCCAAGATAGCAGAAGCTATATATCTACACACTCAATTGGTTGGCCCTGTAGCATGATTTTTTCTTTGCTATTGTTGTTAATTCTCATAGCTCTCGTTTTCTTGATATTTATTTATTCCAACAATGTGAGCCAGTCTGCCTACGTCTTCTAATTTTGACAGCATGTTGGAGACCTTGTGTGAGAATAGACAAATATCACCTGCATAGACCAGGCCCTCGAGTTGTCGTGAGAAATTCAGTGTTATATATCACTTCTCTTCAATTCAATGGCGAATTGTCAGGGCTGGCAAAAACCCAACCCACCGGTTTAGTCCCTCTGACTATTGGCTGTTTCGACGAATAGAATATATTATAGCATGTCACCGAATCATGGCTTTTCAAGAAATATAAAAGCGGCTTTGAATGTTGTATCGCCTCAGAAGGCAAGAAATTTTTCTGAAACGGGATTCGGAAATTACCTCAGAGGTGGAGAAAAGATGTAAGCAGTGATTTGATAAATTTGTTAATTCGTTATCATTTTTAAGCTAAAAATAACGTACCAAATTAATGTGTACTTACAATACGTAAATTATACACCTTTTTTGTTGTAAATACCACCCGAGTTTTTTAAATATTAAATACCTAATTATACCCGATTGGGTTTAATTGGGTTACCTCAGTGGGTTGCCAACAATGAATAGTAGAGGTGAAAGAGGACATCTTTCCTCTATTCCAGCGTTAATGTGGAATGGTTTATTGTTGCTAATGTGTTCTCTATTTTACTCTGAAGCCTTCCCAGTATTATGACTTCTAGTATTTTGTATATGGCCTTAAGTGTTGTTTATTTGATATTCATTTAAGGAATGATTCTTACATTAACTTACAATTAGGTTCTAAATATAAAAAGGACTAAAACTATACATAGTTGATTATTTAAGTAATAAATATTCAAATAAGGTTCAGACTTATGAATGAGTGATCTTATCTCCTAACATCATCCCCTTGTTTTCAAATTCAAGATACTTTTTAGTTACTTATTTAGTTAAGATTCAAATAACAAAAAAATCTATACTAATTTGAAATGAAAAACTACTACTAAGTATTTTTTTATTTTCCAATCTAAATACTTTTTCTTCAATTGAAATGCTTTTTCAGTGTCTTACAAACTGTACCACTTCTGGTAACTCTTTTGTTTACAATCTTTGCACTATAATTATAATTGACATTTGTTTTATTATTTTCATTTTCAATTACATTTTCTTGTATTCTTTAAATTCATTTAAATTTACATTTGTTTTCTTACTTGAATTCTCAATAACATTTTCTTGAATACATTCATTATCTTCTAAATTTACATTTGTTTTATTGTTTACATTTTTATTTACTTTTACTTTTAAATTTATAGTATCGTTACTAGCCTGATAATTTTGCTTTACAATTTCATTATGAGTTTCATTCATATTAATAACATCCTTCTTAATATGTTGCCTATTCCTTCTGTACATTGACCCTTCTTTGTCTTGCATGATAAAAAATCTAGGCTCTTTACAACTTCTTATTACAGTGCTCGAATACCACATGAACGATGGTGTCTCTTTGAATCTAATACACTCGCCTACTTCTATCGGCTTAACTTTCTTCGTTGTTTTATTATAATATTTTGACATATTTTGCCTTTGTAAAGTCAATTTTTTTTCAACTTTCTTATAGTCAATCATATTCTGGTTTAAGTTCACAGAATATGAAGGCAATTTAGTTCTCAGCACTCTACCCATTAACATCTAAGATGGACTTGGAATATTATCCTTACTTGTGGTACTATACTGTAACAGTGCTATATATGGGTCAGAAAAATAATCTAGGCATTTGCGAAGAGGTAATGTGTTCCACCACCCAACTTCTACAAAAGTCAGAGAAATCCTTTGAGTTGGCGGTCCATTATCGGACATAAAATAGCCGAAATACCATGTCTTGCGTATAAAGGCTTAAATTTAGTTATTACCTGCTGGCCACTATAACCAAAAATTTAAATCAAAATGTAAAATTTTAAAAAATTTCAAAAAGTATTCTACTACTAACATATACAGTCAGGGAAAAAGTCTACATACACGATACGATTTTGAAGTTTTAGAGAATTAGTGGTAAAATTTGAAGAAGATGTAATACCAATGTTTAAGGTATTTATATTTAAGATTATCTGAAGAAAAAAATAATATTAAAAAATATAACTTAGAAGTTATTAGAGAAACGCATAATAATTAGCGGGAAAAAAGTCTACATATACAACGTGCAACTACTAATATTAAATAGAAATATAAAAACAAAGAAAGCGAAATATAAGTAACTTTGTTGATTTATTAAAATTTACAAGCACTACACATGGTGAAGTGAAAAAAGTGATAATGAAAGGAGATATTATTTGAATTTTTATCATCGAGAATGGCAAATCGAAAAGAGATACATATTTCGGTTTGAAATATGGTAGTAAATCTCCATAAGAAAAATAAATCATATGAAGAAATTGCTATGACAACAAAATTCAGTCGTACTGAACAACGATCATTAGAAAGTATAACAACAACAATAGTATCGAAAATAAACCACGAACTGGCAGACCTAAGAAGCGTTCAACACGTGATGTTACCAGTATTGTGAAATTAGTCCATCAGGATCCGACAGTAAACGCCGAACTTCGTGAACTTCGTTTCGAGTTTGCTAAAGCACATGTAGACAAGGATATGGGTTTTTTAATCGTGTTATATTTACTGGCGAAAGTAATTATAACATTTACGGAAGAGTTGGTCGTTTCAAAATTTGGTGAAAACCAAACATTGCACTTGATCAAAAGAATATGGTACCTACAGTCAAACGTAGTGGAGGCAACGTTTTGATTTGGGGCACTATTCGCCAAATAGAGTGGATCGTTTGGCTTTAATCGGTGGTAATATTTACCGCTATCATTACAAAATCAGATTGGAACAACTCTGAGGCATCTGTTAATAGCTTGGGTCTGGGATACCAATGGATTTTCCAGTAAGATAAAGGCCATAAGCATACTGCGCACATTTTAGAGACTGTATTTTTTACTGTGCTTCAAATTCATGCATCAAATTCGTGCAATCAGCCGAAATAACACCTTCTATTACAGAGGATTTGGTGAGATTAATGCCCCGTCGTTTTCAAGCGGTTTTTAATGTTCAAAGTGGATCAGCCAAATATCAAAAGTAAAATTTTTATTTTGTGTATATAAATTTTTTAAATAATAATTATTTTCTTGTAAGCTGTATGTAGACTTTTTCTGGAGAATTTAATATTTTTGTTATTGTTGTTTTCATTATGTAAATGAATTACTTTATATTTTATAAATAAACTTATTTATTATTGCCTTAAATATTAATATAAACATTTTTTTAATTTTCTTTACAAACTCTAAAGCCCCTAAATCAAAGGGTGTAAGTTGACTTTTTCCTTGACTGTACATGCCCCCATTCAACACAAAAATGTCACAACCAACTTGAAAACAGTCGGAACATCATAAGGCAACAATTCTTCTTTTGGACCAGAATTTCTGTATTTTTTACACGTTTCGCGTTTTCTTTAGACTTCCGGATGAGTGCAGCGTTTTTTAGGCCGAGATCTTCGCTGTCCTCAGAGCAGTTGAGCGTTTTCGGGACTGGCTGATGAGGGTGATGGTGTGGCCTTTTACATGGACAGTCAGGCGGCTATTAGGGTCACCATGTCAGCTCAAGGCATTGTGTAGGATTACCCTCACGTCACTCCTGGATGTGTGCAGTGTGAAACTGAGCTGGGTTCCGAGGCACGCTGGCGTGAGAGGAAATGAGATTGCAGATGAACTGTCAAGAGCGTTCGCGGCTATGGGCACAGAACAGCGGATGTGTCTGTGCTTGATTTATTTAGAAGCTTGATTGATAGCTGAGCCCGTCGTAGAGTGGAAGAGGCATGGGCGAGCAGAGGGGACTTGGGTTTCCAGGCTGCTTTGACCGCGACTTGTCCGCTCTAGGACGGAATGGGTCCTCAATCTGAGGAGGGAATCTCTTGGGATTCTGATTGGCTTTGTGACTGGATACTGCGTCTGATGGTAAGGACTGGAATTTGGGAAGCAGGCTCCCCTATTTTCTGCCGAGTTTGCGGCGAAACAGGGAAGCCGGAGAATGTGGAACATATCCTCTGTCACTACCTGGCTCTTTATGGGCGCAGGCTCAAGTTGCTGGGCTGGGGCTCTTTTGATGGCCTGGGTGATATTGCTTCGGTTAGGATATGCGACCTGGAGAGCTTTCTGTCAGGTCTTAGTTCACCGGCGACCAGTCCGTAGCCGTTGTGTTGCCGAAACTGGAGGCGGTACGTGTCTTTATTTACACTCACGCATCACTAAGCTCGTCCAGAAGTGTTCTGGTGCCACGGGAATTGAGAGCCCCCCAGGGATTCCGATCTCTGCCCGATTGTTGGGTAGGCCCCCTTGTGGGAGCTCCGTGGTGGCTGTGGTTTAGACCTAAAACGCAGGCGGAGTGTGAGCTCGGTCAGTGTTGCATATCCTCAACCGGGAGGAGTTTAGCTAGTCTCCGACTCCTCACCAAGGTGTGAAGGTTATGAGTGTCTTAACGACACGTGGGTATCACAGGTTAACGCATTGTATTCACCCGTGCCATTGGGGCACCGTAGGATAGCACTCCTTTCAGGTCTTAGCTGTCTTCTAGGTGATGTCCGGTTCTTTTTGGACATCCGTGTTTATTGTTTTTATATACTCTTTCTGATCCTTTTTCTATTTCTTTATTTTTCTCCTTCTGTCCCTTCTTTTCAGGGAAAGATCTTTCCACTTACTTACCCACACGTTTCACACCTCGATACTAGAATATTAATATCATTATTGACACCTGGCGAATACAAAGCCTGTCGTGCCAAGCTCTGGCAACGTTGTACACCCATGTGCTATTCATGCACATATGACAACATTTCCCGTCTTAGATCCTTAGAATCAAAATATGATTATTCCTAAGGGGATATTAAGGATACAACATTGCATTCACCTGTTTCCTGTTATTTGTCCAACCACTTCTATTTTATTTTATTAACATTTGAAAAACCTTATCTTTCTCCGTCGACTCTCTTATTCTTCTTACCGTCAAATCTAACAAAGTATTTTGCGACATAATAAAATGACAATGCAAATCTATCTCCTTATCAAGTTCCGACAAGGCATTATCCTGGTTAGTGCATCAGCTATGTGAAGATATCTACCAAGCTTACATTTATACACAGTTAAATTCACAGTTATATCATATGCCAACAGGCGTAGCATAAACATTTGCAACCGCTCCGGAATCTTAAACAGGGGTTTTGAAATAAGGATATCAATGGCTTATGGTCCGTCTCCGATATTACATGTACACCATAAATGTACTGATCGAATCGAGTACCATCAATAATGATCGCAAATAGTTCCTTTTCAATTTTAGCATAGTTTGATTGTAGCATATGCAATTGGATTATCTACTTGCATAATTGTAGCACCCGCAGGAAACTTATAGCGCTTTCTTTTCTGGGAAAAAATGTTGCATTTTGCTTGTTCTTGGCCATAAAACGTCGTCAAAAATTAAGAAATTTCAATAATTTTGAAAGGCAACATAGAGATAAACACAGCACCCTTTCCTTGTATTAAATTATTTAGAAAAGGAACATACAAAAAGTAAGTGCAACATTTTTTTTACAAAAGAAAACGCCATTAGATGAGTTGGTACAATGTCACCTGTTTCTTTGGATCAAAATAGACTAAGACTGAAGACTCAGTAACTTCCCCCTTCAAATTCCTGAATTCATTTTCCTGTGTTGCGTTCCATTGCTATTCAATATTACTCGTCAACAAATCTCTCAGATGCTTTGTTTTTAAAAATCATAGCAGTTCTATCAACTTTGTCGGTCTTGCCATTTCAACAACCGCCGTTACTACTTGCTCATTATCTGGTCTCACAATCTTACCACTACAAATATATCCAATAAACTTAATTTTGGTTACTAAAATTTTTGACTTTGACCTAATATCTCATTATGCCCTTCCAATGTTGGCACATGAATGAGAAAATCGGCCATAATGTAGATGGACCATCTATGTCACAGAAAAGACGTACCATCTCAAAATGAACAATTTCCGATGCCGAACTAATACCGAATGGTAAACGCAGAAATCTATAACGTAGGTGTATTAAACGTATATAATATCGATGAACAATAAAAAATTACAAATTTTGCAAGCGATACTCTAATACACCACACCTGATAAAGATCTCTTATTACCTAAAAAAAATTGTAAACTTTATTTAAAATAGTCAAAATACTTTTTTATTTTGAGATTTCGCTATTTACATAGATAAGCTTGCAACTATGCTTATGCATTTCTGCATTTAGAACAACGACAATGTTCGCACAATTTTTATTGGGATTCCGCCGCTGTACCAACTGACTACAGTGGTATTCAGTGTTGGCAACCCACTGGGTAACCAAATTAAACCCAACCGGTCATAATTGGGTGGGTTTTTTATTTAAAGGGTTTTGTAGTTCGTTTACAACAAAAAACGGTATAACAAATTTATCAAAATAAAAATTTATCAAATCACTGCTTACATCTTTTCTCCACCTCTGAGCTAATTTCCGAATTCCGTGTCAGAAAATCTTCTCGTCTTTTGAGGCGATACAACATTGAAGCCGATTTTATATTTCTTAAAAAGCCATGATTCGGGACATGCTAAAATATATTGTATTCGTCAAAACAGCCAATAGTCTGAGGGACCAATGTTCGGAGAATACGGCGGATGTCCCAATTTATCGTTTCTGACAATCGTTTGGCAACTTTTGGTACATGAGGCCGAGCGTTATAATGCAAAAGAATAAGTTAATTATGTCTGACATTGTATTCGTGCCGTTTTTTTTTCATAATGCACGGTTCTACTTTAGCAGCTCATAGTACACAACGCCTCCGTGATCCGACCAAGAGTGCAAAATTGTATAAATACTGAAACAACGAAATTTTACTAACAAATAAAAAATATTGCCGAATTGAATAAAATTAAGAAGCAGTTATCAAACCCAAAAAATCCCAATCAAACCCGGTGGGTTGGTTTTTTTAAATACCTGAGTTTTGGCCAACCCTGGTGGTATTCCATACAAAAATTGTGTGTGGTAAACTGTAAACCACTAATTTAAAATTTATTTTGTAAAATGGAATGTATACTATAAAAAACATAAATACATTTAGACAAATTTTTACGAAAGAAGGAAGAAATGATAAAAGGACGTACATATTTTTGTTTTTTTTTTTTTTTTTTTTTTTTTTTTTTTTTTTTTTTTTTTTTTTTTTTTGTTTGAGACCAGCACTCAGGAGTTAACCCCTACCCATGCAGTGCATTGTGTTGGTACTAGGAAAATAAGTTGTAGAAAGGAGGATAGAGTGGAGTAGTGCTTATGGATGCTCGATTTAAATTTGCTCATGTCATAAGTGGCAGGGAAGACGTACGCAGGAAGATTGCTCCACAAACGAACAGTGTGACCAAAGAACGAATTGTTCCTATAATGCGTTGTGCGATTCACTGGACAATCAACTACAAAGGCATGCTCTCTACGAGAAATACGACTACTAAGTAAAAATATATGATTACAAAGAATTAGTTCATTAATTTCGTTAGAACATTTTCCGTTATAGTACCGGTAGAACAATGAAACACACGCTACATTGCGACGATGCTCTAATGAATCGATAGAGTTGGCTACCCTACCGTCATTAATAAGAAATTTCGCCTTCTCCTGTACGCGATCGAGAAGCTCCAAAATAGACTGAAGCACCGGCCCATACGTGAGAGTTGGGTCGGATCTAGGTCTTGTAAATATTAAGGAGATCAGATGGAGTGAAGTAATTCTTACACCGCCTGAAAAAGCCGAGGCACTTGAATGCTTCTTTCGACATTCGAAATATGTGCTCGTTCCAACGAACGTCGCAGTGAATTCTCATGCCCAGAACATCAAGAGCATCTGATTCCTCAATATCTACATTACCCATAGATACAGATGACAACACACCATCACGTCTGTGTGTCAGAAACATTGGATCTTGCGCGCGTTAAATTCGACCCTGTTCGCGCGACCCCACTCAGAGATTTTCGCCAGGTCGCTTGTAAGCGTGTCATTCATATTCTGTCTTTTCGCCCCAATCTCCAAAAGGCTCGGCCTACGATCAAAATAATATGAATGACAAATTTTGCTTTCATCATTGTGCTGATAATTGTCGCGTCTTGATCAATATTCCTCATAGGTTTTAGAATCTAATCCGTTTGTAAGATATATGTGTGATAATTGTATACAATATATTCACAACGTAGATTTGGTTTTAAAAGGAATTCAAGATGGTGTAGACAAAAACAAAACAAACTTGGCTGAATATAAAGAAGAGTTCAAGATATCTCTAAAACAAAATGACGGTAAAATTAAGCAATTATTGGAAGCAATAGAGAAAAGATATTAAGAAAGGCTTTAAAAGATATATAGAGCATAGAAAGTTTGTGAAACTAATGTAAAATAAGTTAAAAAATTATGCAGATTAGTAAGCGATTTGGAAAATAAAAATAAAAATATTTATAACGCATTTAAGGAGAACAGTGCTAAAATGTGCAATGAGATAAAGAGAGTGATAAAAGAAACAAATGAAAAACAAAATAATCTGACTTTTGCTGAAACTGTTAAAAGAAATATGGTGTTGCCAGATATGAAGGAACAAGTTCCTTTAATAATAAAACCGAAAGAAAAACAAAAGATAAAAAAAACAAAAGAGGATTTAAATAATAAAGTGGATCCAGTTAACATTAATATTACAAATATTGAAAATAGAAAAATGGTACAATTGTTATACAAAGTGAAAATGATGAGGAAAGAAATAAAGTAAAAAATGCTATCGAAAATAAAATGGGTGAGACATATGAAATTAGAGTGCCAAACGCAAGTGATATGTCGATAATCATAACGGATATGTCTTTAAAATACTCAGATGAGGAGCTTTAAGCAAAAATAAAGAGGCAATATCATCAGTTACAGGAAGATAATATATATTTCTAAAATATTAGTTGATCAAGAAACATATACAAAAACAGCACAAAAATTGAATATCGGATGGGAAGAATTTAGAGTTTTTGATGGACTAACATAGTAATGTGCTTTAAATGCCTAGGATACAATCATAAATCGAATGAGTGCACCAAAGATGAAATTTTCTATAGACGCCATGGAACCCACAAATCAAAAGATTGTGAACAGGAGATAGTTAACAGATGTGTAAACGGTATAAGGGCAAACAAGTAACTAAATATTGGTCTTGATGAAAATCACGTCACAACCGGCTGAGAATGTCCTGTCTATAAAAATATACTTAATTCGAAAAAGAAGATATTGGGCTTAGTGATTTAACAATCACAGCAAATTTATAGTATTTATACAAATATATGTGAACCAATTAATAACTACAATCCACTGGAAATAATAGCTGATGAAAAGAACCCGTATTTTATTATTCTGTCGGAAACACATATAACACAAAATATAGAAGATAGCGAAATACAGCTAAATAGATATAATCACTATATTACGCATTCAAACTCGAACAGGACAGGCGGAGTTGTTATTTATTTTAAGGAACAATTTAAAGTGATTAAAATTGGAGAAAAGTTTTCGAGTTATAACTATTGGATTAGTGCGTACCTGGTAAGAATTAATAGCAAAAAATTTGTAATGTTAGCTGTATATAGATCACCAAGCAGTAGTGAATTAGAATTTTGTCAAGTTTCTGAATAAATACTAGAGGAATTTTGCGAAGTCCAATATGATATGATAATAGCTGGTGATTTCAATATAGACTGGAGTAAGGAAGGAATATAAAAAAACAGATTAAAATGTGCATTTCATGATAGACTATACGAGAATAACAGCGAACACGAAAACGATAATTGATTATATTATAACGAACACTGAGAACATTTCGGCACCCATTGTCAGTTCAAACAAAATAACTGATCATGAAGCAATAGATATTAAAATAAAGATAGCCTGTCATCAAGATAAAATAAGTGGAAAAGAAATGTAAATATTTAGATATGATAAAGAACTATTTAATAGGGAAATTTCTACAATATTATGGGATTATGAGGATAATAATTTAGATAGGAAAGTTGATAACTTTGACCTAGCCTTTAAAAATACTATTAGCAAACTTACAATTAAGAAGAAAATTAATGAAAACTATGAAAAATAGTATTAATTAACGATAGAATAGAAAATGTGCAATAATAAACAATATATCTAAAGTGTGTGAAGTTAGCTCTCAAAGTTCTATTCCAATTTTTCTGTTAACGCGGTTTCTCTGTAAATTAACATTGTACTGTTAAGTTAACAGAGTTAAATTTTTTGAAAGAATATAATATTTTTAAGGAAAAATTAGTAAATTTATTGTTCAAAGTAATAAATTTTTATGTAAATTTTTTTAAATATTTAAAAATTAAATAAATAGTTTCAGATGGAGGCGTAAAACAGCAAAATTGAACATTAAAAAAAAAGCACTCGGGTATTTTTTAAATTTGAAAAAAGTGTCCTAGGAGTGCGAGGGGGGAGCAATGGCGATTATTAGGATTTATTGATAAGGCATAAAGGATTCCTGTCCACTTTACCGCATGTCAATAACCGTTACCGATTTTTTAATATAGCGCCTTAAAGTTAGCCAATATTCGGAAATTCGAATATGGCCATTTTTTAAATTTGAAAAAAGTGTTCTAGGAGTGCGAGGGTGGGGCAATGGCGACTATTAGGATTAAAAAAAATTAAATCTGTTAACTTAACAGTGCAATGTTAATTTACAGAGAAGCCGCGTTAACAGAAAAATTGGAATATAACTTTGAGAGCTAACTTCACACACTTATATATCTATGATAAGAAATAGATTTAAATTCCGTGCAATAACGAACCAAGAAATTAAAAATATTTGTAAGGGCATGAAAAATAAACCAGACCTTGACAATGTTACAATTAAGCTTATTATCGATAATGGGAATATATTGAGAACGAAAATATGTGATATAATTAATACATCCATGAAAACAGGAGTTTTCCCTAATAACTGGAAATATTCAATGATATTACCTGTTGAGAAATTTTCAAGAACAAACAAATGTGAAGAATTCCGCTCAATAAATACGCTAAAAACGTGCGAGAAGTTAATGGAGAAAATTTTCATGCGAAACAACCATAAGTTTTCATATAAACAGATGGAAATTTATAGATAAAAAGAAAAATATAATGGCATTATTTTTAGATTTTAAAAGAGCATTTGAGACCATAGATAGATAGACAAATATTGCTTCGGAAACTATATGTGTACGGTGTTAGGGAAAAAAAATTGGATTGGTTTAAATCATATATTGTGCCGCTGTGGTATGCTAGGTAAGATACCCGCCTACCAACCAGAAGGTCGTCGGTTCAATACCAGGTCAGACCA
This sequence comes from Wohlfahrtia magnifica, assembly GCA_023159175.1. Classification (NCBI taxonomy): domain Eukaryota; kingdom Metazoa; phylum Arthropoda; class Insecta; order Diptera; family Sarcophagidae; genus Wohlfahrtia; species Wohlfahrtia magnifica. The sequence goes on from JAKWBJ010000075.1 coordinate 292,230, forward strand.
ACGTAAAAAAATGTAAAAAGTTTTTCGACAGCGGTATCACCTCATAACATTAGCTAGTAACCGGTTATGAATATTACTACTATTGAAAATTTCTCTAAATGCATTTGCCGTTCGGCGTTAAACTGTGGGTCCCTTTCAATGAGATTAAAAATAGAATCGGGTGCAGTTCATTGACTGAGAGAAGTCCCCATGTTCATGGAATGTTACGTGTATTAATATAAATAAATCATATCTTACGAACAGGAAACAAATTACAAAAGTTAATGATATGAAATCAAAGGAAATAATGAATTTGGAGTACCACAAGGATCTATTTTGGGCGCATTGCTATTTATAATATACATAAATGATATGCCAAATATTCTCAAAAAATGTGAAATTATAATATATGCCGTTGACATTAATATATGCAGAAGATGATACAGATGAACAGTGTAGGCAAAATATATTGTATGACATTGATAAAATAAACAATTGGCTTAAAATGAATAAATTAAAACTGAACGAAAATAAAACCAAATTACTTGAAATAAATATGACTCAACGATAACAATTAATAATGAGGTCATAGAAAAAGTTAATAAAATTAAATACTTGGTTTTTATGATCGATAATGACCTGAAAATGAATAAACATATTTAATATATTTGTAAAAGGATCGAAAAAAAATTGGTTCCTTAAAACGATTAAAAATAAAATATCGATAATTACTGCGATCAACATTAATAACACAATTATAAAACCGCATTTTGAATATGACTACAATTTTATACACCTGCTGCACGGAAACACACATACAAAGACTGCAAAAGCTTCAGATTAAAGCAGTGAGATCGATACTAAAATACAACATATACGCGCCCATTCAACTTAAAGCGGTTGAATATTAAGCAAAGGCTGGTTCTAAACACTTTAAAGTTTATCCAGAAAATGAAAATAGGAAACGCGCCGGAGTATCTAATTTAGCAACTTGGATATATGGGAGAGGTACAACCATATTATCTCAGAAATACTGTAAATTTCCGCTTGCCAAGAGCAACAACAACAACAATGCAGGGATCTCGTTTCTTCAAGGGACTTAAACTATACAATATGCTAACTGATGACATTAGAAATGAATCAAATATTAATATATATAAAAGAAATATAATACAATTTGTAAGGAATGATAATTTAGTACGCATTTTGTAGAAATTTGTAAAACTAATGTATTTTAAGGGATGTTTGTTATAGTATTTATAATACTTCTAATTAAATAAATAAAATAAAATAAAATATGCAAAAGAATAAATAGGATTGGAAGTAAGAAAAAGAAAGTCGTTAAGAAATATTAAAAATAGAGTTGGAGAAAGGACAGAGCCTTGCGGTACCTCTGAGTGTATCCTAAACTTGCCGAATGAGATCCTATCTATAACCACTCTTATAGGGCGATTTCTGAGAAAGCTTGATATGAATCGAGAGAAGTGACTACCGACACCAAAAGCAATAAGTTTGGATATGAGAGCCTCGTGACAGACTCTGTCACTCAGCAGATTACCAGTAGAGCGACCCTTACGGAAATCATATTGGCGATCGCTCAGCAAATTGTTGGACTCTAAATATTTCACAAGGTAATAATTAATCATACTCTCCATAACTTTGGAAGTGCCGAACAAACTGCTATTGGGCGGTAGTTTTTAGGGTTACTAGCCTCACCCTTTTTAGGAGTTGGCTTTACATTGGCAACCTTCCAGAAAGATGGAAAAACACCCGCACGATGAGACGCACTGATAATATTAGCCAATGGACGCGGCCTAGAAGATTGCAAGAACCTTTCTAATTGCACGGGCACGAAGAAATAGGCATAGCCACTGATATACTTTCAAGTTCGGGCAGTGGTTGAACGCTCTCCGACAAGTTCGAATTACCTGCAAACATTTCAGCCAGAAGGTTTGCCTTTTCAACCGGGTTAGTGAATTTTGGTCATCCTTTATAAGGACTGGAACCGAACTAGCGCTATTCCTAAGCCTTTTAATGAATGACCAAAGGCTCTTACTTCCCCGCGGAAAAGTAATACCCTTAGCACGTAGGCGCTGTTCGTATAGCCTTTTCGCGCCTAAGTACTGTGGCACAATAAGAATTCGCCTGTTTGCGCAGCGAATTAGAATGATCGCATTTGTTATTACGCCAATTTATGAATGCTTTTTCTCTGGATCTGACTGCAAACGTGCACGTCTGATTAAACCAAGATTTATTTCTTTATTTAATCGGGAGCTTTCTGGATGGGATGAAATTATCCATCCCCAGCTTTATTATATTGACAACCATTTCGGCCATGGCATTCACTTTAAAATCAAGGAAAAAAATTAATTAATTAAAATGCCCATAGCAATCGTTAAGCTCAGCCCAACGAGCTTTCCCGTATTTGAAAACCAAGCGGTTTGTAGCTGTATGTGAAGCGTTGTTAGGACTAGTTGCCTAGTTGCGTATTGGCCTTCTGGAGTTGTGCGGCCTGAATGGCTTAGCCAAACATTGAAATCACCAGCAACAACAATTTCACTGTTCGGGTAATTTGCAAGGATATTCGGTATGGAATCGGAAAGAGAGTCAAAGCCAAATATGGAAACCTCTCTTCCCGCGTTTGGGCTTCTATACAAGAACCCGAAATGCAAAAGATGTGCCCTGATTCTAAACTTAACCCAAAGACAGTTAAATTCTGCATCATACATGCCAAGTAGTTGCTGGCACTGGTACACAACTTAATCGCGAATGTACATTGCAAGGCCTCTATGAAAATTAAAAAGGGATAGAAGGTGATACCCAGTGATATGAAAATCATGTGGATCACTATTTTCCGATACCTGGGTCTCCCATAAGGCGAAAACATTCGGCCTGTAAAGGCAAATATGCACATACACGGAGAAGAAGGTCGCACGTAGCCTGTGCACATTGCAGAAATCAATCCCAAAACGTCCTGCCATCACGTAAATTGAACAAGAAGTATACAAGTATACAAATAAAAATCGAACAACCTTTCTTCAGAATCGGATGACAAGGAAGTGGGTTGCTGCTGATTGATTATACAGTAGCCAGTGTTATAACTTCGTTACTGAATAATCTAATAACAACCCCTCCAACGGTTTGTACCTAAAGGCTTAGTAGGGAATAAAGGAGAAGAGGAAAAAAAAACACCGATGGTAGGATATAACAGTCCTTTTTCTTCAAATTTTCACCTCGGACAGTCCATCACATATTGGCTCTTATTCTCCAATATTGTCCATCTTTCATTGCCGTTTCGAAATTTTCATTTATTTAGGTGTGAGGTGTGAGGTGTGCTTAATTTTTCACAATAGTGTTTGTGCCGTTGGATTCACTTTAATAACTTTTTTGTTATTTATTTTAGTATTGACATTGTGATATTTTTGTTGTTTGTTTTAATGTTGATATTGTTTTTTTTCTGTTGTTTGTTCCAATATTGATATTTTGTTATTTATTTTAAATATATTTTTTCGTCACGAGTGCTGGTCACCTGATTCTTGTATTAGTTACTATGCATTTGTTGTTCTTAAATTCTCATACTCGAATATGCTGCAAGTTGAGAGATCATTCTACGACAGTTGTCATCAATAAACTTTGTTGCTTTTTTGATGCCACATTTGTCACCTTTTAATTAATAGACAAAAAACAATTATAACTTTTACAATCTTATAGTTGAATCTGAATCTTATTTAGTAAAATAATTTTATTTTAAAGATGTTTATGTATTATGAATACTTCTAAATAAATAAATAAATAAATATCCACCTTTTTTCAATTGGGTACAGAGGCGCCAGATGGTTACAATTTGTGGCGCATTACTACCCATTTGGTGCAACATTATAGCCATTTTACGTGAGTCGGATTCGTCCTCTAGTGCTGACGCTCTCATATATATTTTGAAAACATTGCTCCAATTCTTCCACTCCTTAGATTAATTTGTGGCATTTGAGTTTAATGTGCAGCAACGGCTGTAGCCGTTTGGGCTGACTTTTTTGATTCCAGGATACTATCGTTTGCTTTTAACATCTTTTTTTATATATATAAATGTATTTAACGAGTCAAAATTAATTTTTATATATAGAAATTTTCCACTAGAGTCTCCACGTTTTTTTATTTTTCTTTTTTTTAATCTCAAATGTTTTCCTTTCCGCATATTTATTGACATTTGTCATTCATTTATTGAATCTTACATTAACTTACAATTAGGGTCTAAATATAAAAAGCACTAAAACTATACATATTTGATTATTTAAGTAATAAATGTTCAAATAAAATTCAGACTTATGAATGAGTGATATTATCTCATAATGTTAAGCATACCGATTCCTCTCCAGTTGTTGCAGTCTTTTTAGTCACCACTTTTTGATAGCTTTCTGCTAATGTGATATGAGGCCGTAGTGTAGCTGCGGTTGTGACGTCAATCCGTAAGGTTTCCGCCAGTAAATCATCTTCGCCTGCTTCATTATTCTTCAAATTTAATATTGCTTCTTTTATTTCATTTAAACTGGGATGGTTGCATGCTATGTTAAGGTGATTTCTCTAGGGTTATTATTATATTTCGATGCCCTCATCGGCGCCTCTAACGTTGCTAATTTTCTCGAAATGTTCCCTCCATCTTTGCATCTGCGCTTCACTATTTGTTAGTAATAAGGTACTAGGATCAGTAACTGCTTGGTTCATATTTCAGAAACTTCTGCTGGTAAATTGCTGTTCTACTTCAGAAGAATCTTCATACCCAAAACGATGCGTACATCCTCAAAATCTGTATTTAATTTTTCCAGCAATTCCAGCTTGAACTGTAGGGCTGCTTCATCTAGTGAATTGGTATTTCGCTGGTATACCTCTCCTTCACTACAAGCATTCGTTGTTTAATTTGATTGATTAGCGTTTCTTAAATGATTCCGAATCTCAAAAATGGAAGAATATTTCTTTAAAAATAAGAAGCAAAAAAATCCATTTAGCGTTACAATTTTAATATTTTGCACAATCAATAAGTGCATATTTGTTGTTCGAATTCAATAAAAATTTAAAGGAATTGTGTGTAAAGTTATAATTAGCAACAAGCTAAGCGGTTGAAGGGTATTAAGAATTATAACGCGAATAGTTATGTTTATTGACTTCGATTAAAAACTAAAATAAATGTTTATATATTTTTTCTATATATTGTATAATATACCTAATAAATATCTCTTCTTAAAATTTAGTTGGAATCCTGTTTGCCGCGTCCAGAAATTCTTACGGGATACTCATCATTACTTGACGGCCATATAATACATAGTATTTGGTTGCAAATTGATCCCGAACCACAACACAGTCCTACTCTAATAAATGACAACAACGGTGTAACAATGTGCATAGCGAGAGCCAAAAACTTTGAATGTATTGTTCGAAATTTAAAATCTTTATTTGAAGAAGAATTTGGTCAAACTATCTTGGTGCTACCAGATTGTTATATTCTGGGCTACCATCCTGAAAGCAAACAAGGATTGGAACACATGAAAATACTGTTAACACTTTTATTGGGAGCTGCAGTACAATGCCCAAACAAAGAAATTTTTATCGCAAGAATAAAAGAGTTGGATGTTGAGACTCAGCATGCTATTGTTGAGTTAATTAAACAGGTAAATTAAGAAACCAACAATTATGCATGTTAAATTGTGTATATAAAAACATGCTTGTTTCGTTAATAGGTGACTGATAATCATAGTCTAGTATTAACCGAGGATTCTTTGGAAATTCTCACACCGAAAGATATGTATAATCATATATTAAGATTAACTAAAGAACGCGATAATATGTACTTAAAATGTATTTCGTCTATTTGTGTGGAACGCGATATGTTAAATGCGTCTGCTTGTAGTGAAAATTCTTCAAACTTGTCACTATCAGTTTCTAGTGGACGCACACCCATCTCATCTTCATCAAATACTGAAAGTAATCATATGGCAGTTGAATTGGCTGATTTAAAATCAAAATTGAGAAAATTGAGACAAGAACTGTAAGTCTTAAATTAAAAATTATTCACACATCTAATTTTTGAATTAATGTCATTGTTAGGTTGTTTAGAGTAAATATATTTTGATAAGTTTTTAATTAATAACTAAAGAAGAATTAATCATGTCTATACACCCCATGCCATAGCTCGTCGGTCGGGGGCTCGACTCTAGTCCCCACGTAGAACATATGGTCTTAATTACCTGTTTGTAATAGTTATAATATAATTTGTAATTATATTCTAATTTAAATAAATAAAAAACTTGTGATTCCCTTTTTAATAGTGACAAAATCATTCAGTAATTAACTTAGTCATTTTGTAAGTTTGAGATTAAACTTAAGTTTAAGATTTAGTTAACAAATCTTAAGATTAACTTAATCCAGGATTAATTGAATTCTATGTTTTTGGGTGGTAGATTAAACACTACGATACTGCCATACTGAACAAGAAAAGTGGCAATATTTTTTATGCAAATGTCAAATACGTTTTCAGAACAATTTGCTTTTATGTAAGGTTAGAAAAACCCGTTATTTTATAAAATAATTTTTTTTAAATATTAAAACAAACTATATTTTAAATATAAATATATATATATAAAACAAAAAACTGTCAATTAAAAGTGAAGCAATAAAAAAAATCTCAAAATTTTAGTGCGGTTAAGGTGGAATTTATTTTTAAATTAGTAAATGAAAGGAAGGAGAAAATTGAATGCAAAAAACTGATAGAACCACTGCAGAAAATCAGTTTTGCTGGGTGGAAATTCAGGAAATTTTTAACGCGCAACTTGAGGAATTTCGGACATGCAAAACATTATAAATTAAATATGAAAATTAAAAAAAATTGCTAAAAGAATTTATTCCCTTAAAAAGAAGGAAATGTATAAAACAGGTGGTGGCGTAAAACCCAAATCAATTATATCTTCAATGGATGAGAAAATAATTCAAATGCTGCATATGAAGCATGTGGAAGGTTTGCAATCTATATACGACGATGATAGTAAGTATTATTAAATAACCGTTAATACACTTGAACTCACATTGTTTTAACTTTGCAGAAATTGAAGAAAGCCCGAAACAGAAGTGGGACAAATATACACCTAATATACTTAGGGCCCCAAAATATTCGGCACTGTCAACTGCAAAAAAGAAGACAAGATATTTGTGAGCTGATGTTGCTCGTTTAATGTGAAATAGAAATTAAAGCGTTTGAAGAAGAGAATATTATTAAGAAAAACAAAATTAGAATTACTATGTAAGACATGTCTTACTATGTAAGACATAGGGTTGGAAAGTGTTCTAAAGTTACTAATTATCCTAAAGAGTTTTAAAATACCTACCTTAATATTAATGTGTTCATGAGAGATCTCTTTTTGTTTCTTTCATGGCAGTGAATAGCCATGTTTTTTGTTACGTTTTAAATCATAATTCTATGCTATTAATAGCTAACATGGGCTGTACACTAGTAATAATAATTTGTATTTTATTTAAATGAATTGTTTTTTATTTTTTTTTTTATAAATTTATTTTTTCTTTTTGAAAATTTATTTTTTCTTTCGTGTGATATTTAATATTTTTATTGACAGCATAATTTCTTTTCAATAATATTTTTAAAATAACTGTTTATTAAGCTCCGCCGGATAAAGTTGTCGTTTTCGTCATTCGTTTGACTATTATTAGGTACAGATAAAACAAACTCAACAGCTTACTGCATATAATCTGGCAAAGTAGGAGTTTCACAGTCATTATTTATACAGCAGATATTGTGGAGTATTGCTGTTGCTACAATAATACTTTAGATTTTTTTAAAATTTAAGCAAATTCCTAAAGAAAATATTAAAATCGTCTTCCATACGCCATAGCACCTTTCGCACAAGATCGATTTTTAATTTGTGACATTGTACACGGTTTCTTCGGTGGATTTTGGATTTAGTAATGAAGTCATATATTTTTTGTTCGGATATCCACTATCTTCGACCATTAATCCATTGCTAAATTCAACACTGTCGAATTTTGAGTAAATTTTTGAGTTTCTTAGAATATTTGTATCATGTGCTGAACCTGGCGAATGAGCCACAATATTTGTTATTTTTAAATCTTACGTCACAAGTTGTTTGCACATTCATAGACATAAACTCTTTTCTATTTCTGTAAATTTCAGGAGCAATAACTCTAGAAAACTTTGCAATTTAAAAAAACCCTTTTTTGCTTTTAAAATGTCCTCATCCGATTGTGGAAATGTTATAAAATGGTCTTTTACTAGCGCTATATTGTGGGTAACGTTAGTCACGACTTTGGATACGGTGGATACTGAAACCACGTTCACATCTCCTATTGTCATCAACATGTCCACAGTTGCATATACTCGTAACGTCATCGACAACATTTGCTCTTCTGACAAAGCGTTGTTCCTAAAATTTTTGGAATTTAAATATATACTTTTATATATAATTTAGTAGCTCTTGATACTTACCAAATTGTGAGATTTTTAATATGTGCAGCTATTAGTTTTGAAACTTTGCGCGATGCTCTTTTGAATAACCGAAACCTTTGCATAAATTCTGTATCATCATACAAATTATAATGATTTAGACGTGTTCTAATTATTCCTTGCTTTCTTTTTATTGTTTTATCATTTAAATCACTTAGATCATTTAAATCTTCATCACAACTTGATATATCCCTTTTTGTTCGTCTCGCTTTTTATTTATTATTTTTTGTTTGAATAAATGTATACACTATATTTTTATCAACTGTTTATAAAACAGATGTCTATTTTAACAAACCTGGATTTAAATCAATCCACCAACATCGGCTGTTTAAACTAGCGATTAAAATTATGATTACTTAAAGTTAGTTTAATCGCTAATCTCAAACTCAAAACGTGGCTCTTAACATTTAAAAATTTAATGTTTTAAAAATATTAAAAAAAAATGGGTTAGTAATAAAAATTGTAAAAAAATTTAAGCAGATTCCTATAGCTAATAAAATTTACTTAAAACCCCAAACTAATAATATGTGTATTTGTATTTTAAACGTCAAAAACGAAATAAGACAAGGCGTTATTCGTGTGTTGATTTTCCTAAATAAAATTGTCAAAGTTGAAAAAGGTATTAAATACCTAATATTACATACTTGCAATTTATTCAGCCATAAATTTTTAAAATTAAACTGAAATATCAATTAGAGTATATGGCGCCGTCTAAAGCACACGGATTTTATTCCTTTTTCTATGTGATATTTATTTCTTATTCAATAAAATTCTTAAATCATTAATATATCCTGACTATATTCAGAAGTGGGATCCGAATTCCTTAACATCGATATGGAAAACCTAAACAGTTTGAGCGTCAAAAAATTGCAGGCGAAGTACAAGGAAAGAGTTATTTCGTCATCCCGAAGAAAGGCTGTACTAATCGAACGTATTGAAAGGAACAACCTTGGCGCAGATACTTCACCAAATCAGGTGATTTGACACAACGATTGGAAGAGCTGATTTGCAAAATACAAAATCACATTAAAGCTGATTTTTGCAAAATATAAAATCACATTAATACCAGCAAACCAGTAGGATTTGTTCCGGGTATTGTGTCATCACCATTTCCAAACGATTCTGGTCCACACACGAAAAGCACTGAATTCAACGGTTTCACAACAGCTTCATCAACATCACCATCAACAAGCGTACTGCAAATTAACCAATTTCATGTTACTCTTGCCCCACCATGACCCGTATGTAGCGACCAATACGTGTCAATTATATTACTACGCCAATGGTGATTACAGAAAATGTTACACAATATGCCTATAACTAACGTTTCTATAGTTACGCAGGCAAATACGTGTTTCCCCAGCAGATGCCACCGATCACATACGGGCAATAGACTCTAACAACACCCTAGCAACAAGCTAGTATTTACGCCAATGTAATAACACCGCAAATACTGTGACACATGCTTATACGCCAACACAACTTTACCCTCAAAACGTTTACAACAGCGGTTATAACTACATGAATATAAGCGAAATTTAAACCTTTTACCCGATTTTAATTCTACTTAGAACGAATCACTAATTTACAATTTGTAAAACGTGTAGAGATGTCTAAAGCTGCTTATTGCTGAGACGATCAATTCGTAATTTTCGCTATACAAGAGAAAATGTGTGGACCTGCAAAGCATTGTATCGATTCGGTACAGGAAGTATTTGTTTCATGATCACAATTTGCAAATAATTTTCTTTCAGATTTCCTGTGTACGGGTAATGTTGCCGACATACACATCAAAATGTCACAAATGCTTTGGCGTTTTAACGAAACTCCACAGAAGTATTATTTATTTATTTGGAAAACCTTAATAAACATATTTAATTGTGAAGATAAAGATAAAACTGTACTAACTACACACTTCTAGTTTGGCTGTTGGAGAGTGAAGACGTGTTTTTTCAAAGCGGAAAATTTTTTGAGTTATTCAAATATCGTGTGTGAAAACCGAGTGCTTTACTAGTGTGTGTGATCGATTGTGAAGAATTGTTGTTTTTAAATTGAGACTCCCTGGGGTAATTCTGTGGTGTCTCAGTTTTTGACTTCAGTAGCAATTTTGTGAAGTGAGGTTAGATAGGACTAACGGAGTGGAGTTACCATACTCGTGCGGTGGGTTTTTGGTGCTGCCATGGTGTGTTTTGTTGACGGTTCGGCGTGTTTAATTGACATTGATTTTCGAGTTGTATTTCGGTTTCGGTCGTGTTTATTTGGAATTGGTGACGGACTTTGCTGTGTTGTTGATTGACTTCCTTTGGCTTTGTTTATTTTGAGTTTGGTGAGTCGTTGCGTTTTTGGTTTTTTGAATTTTTATTATTATGCCTCCTGCGGGGAAACCTCACAAGACAGCTGAGGGTGATGCCTCTGACGCTGCGTCTGTGGCAGTCACTGATGAGGTGATGGGGTCCCCTCCACCTGCGAAGTCTCGTCTCCGTCATACGGAGAGCGAACTTAGCAGTTCGGTGTCTGAAGCTGAGGTTAAGGCGAATGGTGGCAAGGCGACCACCAAACGTTTTAAGTCTGCTGCTGTTGTTGATGCTGCTGCTGCTGCTGATGTGGCTAAGAGCAGTTCTTATCGCGTTTCTGCTGTTGGTGCTGCTGCTGGTGGTGGTGCGGCTGGTGGTGCTGTTGGTGGTGTTGCTGTTGTTTCTGGTGCTGGTGCTGCTTCGGATGCTGGTGCTGTTACTATCTCTGATAGCTCTGCGGTTGGTGGTAGTTTCTCTGCTGCGTTTTCCCCGTTGCCATCTGTTGGCAGGGAGAGCAGACAGCGTAAAAGGGCTGCGGCTTCGGCTACTGCCTTTCCTCTTGGCTGTGATGCTGGTGTCACAGTAGCCGATGTAAAGGTTGTCACTGACAGTTTCCGTGAGGTGCTGTGCGGTGAGGATGTGAGTGCGGGGACGATGGGCATGAGGTAGGTATGAGGAGTTGGTCATGAGACTGTTGGTAGACAACGAGCGGTTGATGGGTAGGCTGGACACCATCCAGTCTCCCAGGCCGGTTCAGTCGGTGACCACGGTGCCAGCTCCCGCTGCTAGGCCTGTTGTTCAGGCTCCAATGGTTGCTGCTATTGTGAGGGCACAGGGTGTCGCTGTTTCCAGGCCTACACCCAAGCCTGTGGAAACTTGGTCGGTGGTCGTTCGGAACAAAAAGAGGGCGCAACTTCCAGAAAGGTAGTGAGCAAGGTCGTCGAACAGGTTGGACCCACCCTTGGAGTTAGAGTGCACGAAATGAGGCGCTCGAAATGGTGCGGTTATTCGTACACCTTCGGTGGCGGAGAGGTCGAAGATTGCCTCAAACAAAAAGATTGTGGAGGTTGGCCTGGAGATGACTGTCAGCCATAAGCTTGGTCCAAGGATGGTAGTTGCCGGAGTGCACGCGGCGATCACTCCCGATGAATTTATGTCTGAGTTGTTCGAGATGAACCTGAAGGAGCGTATGAGCTATGAGGTGTTTAAGAGGAGCGTTCGTCTTGTAACCAGTCCCTGGAGGTCTGACCCTGCAAGACAGGTCAACGTTGTACTGGAGTGCAGTGAGCGTGTTGGGAACGCGCTTCTTGATGTCGGCAGGGTCTATGTGAAGTGATTCAGCTTCAGGTTACGGCCACAGGATGCGATCCCGCACTGCTACCGCTGCCTCGGCTTTGACCACCTGCTGCGTGAGTGCAGGATGGGCAGGATGTGTGCAGAATGTGCGGGACGATAGGGCATCTAGCCTCACGTTGTGTTAACCCGGTGAGGTGCCGTAACTGAGAGATGAGGGGCCTGCCAGCGGACCATAGTATGCTGTCGTTTGCGTGTCCCACGTACTCAACTATGGTTGCCAGGGCGAACGCCAGACATTAATGGAGTTGCGCCTTTTGCAGCCAAATTGTCAGCGCTCGTATTTACTGACGGTGTGGGAAAGGCCGCGGTTATAGTTAGGGACAGCGACGTGGACTGTACGAAGTTAGTTGATAGCCAGCTTGGGGTATGTGTTAGGGTAAAAGGGTGGTTTGGGGAGATGTTTCTGGCTAGCATCTACTGTAGGCCTGGCGTTTCATTGGAACACTATCTAGGGTATATGGATACGGTACTACTCGCGGTGAGTAGTATTCCGGTTATCCTCGGCCTAGATGTGAACGCCTCCTCTCGTATGTGGTTCAGCAAGATCTCCAGACTTGGGTCTGGACATCCTAACCTTATACGAGGAGGAGTGCTTAGTGAATGATTGCTCTCGCGAGATTTGAGCGTGTTGAATGAGCCGAGCGAGCTATATACTTTCGATGGGCCAATGGGCGTCAGTGACATTGACGTGACGGCTGCGAATGGGGCGGCAATTACTGCTTTTGACTTTAGTTGGAGAGTTTGTGACGATTGGGGGATAAGTGACCATAATCTCGTCGAGGTTAGGGTTACTTGTCCACAACGGACTAGGGAGACTGGTGGGGTTTTACGATGGCGAACGCTTGACGCTGATTGGGACCATTATCGGTACTGTTTTAGGGAGGCATTGTCATCGGTGCCAATTGAAGACTTTAGGCTACTAATGATTGACGACCAGTTTGACAAGATTGTCCGGACGGCATCTGCGGTGAATGATGCACTGTTGGGCCGAGCTAGTTATGCGAAGCCCAAGAGGATCATTTGGTGGACCCCTGAGTTAGAGACGATGCGGCGGCGCGTTCGACACCTCCGGAGACATTTCCAATGTTGAAGATCTAGCTCAGCGTAGGACCGGGTATCTTGGCAGCCTTAAAACGTACAAGGGCATGATTGATATAGTTAAAGAGGACAAGTAGAGGAGATTTGTACAGGACAATAGGGATGACCCCTGGGGTAGGGTTTACCGTATCTGCAGGGGTAGTTAGAGTCAGGTGGACATAGGATGCCTCCATGTTGGCGACACCGTGTTGTCTTCATGGAGGTACTGCACGGACGCTTTGTTAGGGGTTTTCTTTCCAAGGGCGGAGCCAGGCAACTATCCTCCCCCACCGGTGGAGGTTGCTGACCCTCCAAACTTGGAGAGGTCGGAAGTAGATGACTGTTTTTTTCGGGTGAGAAGCAGGAAGTCCCCAGGTTTGGATGGGTTGACCGGAGAGATGTGTAAGAACATCTGGAAGGCCATCCCTGAATACCTGGAGGCGGTGTACGGTAGGTGCATTAATGAGGGCTACTTTCCGAAGGCATGGAAATGTGCTCGTGTTGTGGTACTTCTTAAGTCGCCTGATAGAGTGAGGAGTAATCCTCGCTCTTATCGAGGCCTCTTGCCAGTATTTGGAAAAGTGCTGGAAAGAGTCATGGTGTACAGGCTCAAGGAATGCTACAGCGAGGGCCCTTCATGTTTGGTTTTAGGGAAGGCAAATGCGTTGAAGACGCTTAGATGCATGTGAAAAGTTCTGTCGAACAGTCATCTTCGAAGTATGTGCTTGGGCTTTTCATATTGAGGAGTGGTTGGGCACTCTGCAGGCGTGCCGTCCGTATCATATACGATGGGCTTTTCGTCGCTTGTGCGGCGTATGGCGCGTCTGTGTGGTATTAGACGGTCATGTCCGTTGTTGGACAGAGTAAGATTCTCAAGTGTCAGAGAATTGCACTCTTGGCATGTGTTCCGGTGTGTCGGATAGTCTCTACCGACGCTTTGCAAGTCCTTGTTGGTGTACCACCACTTGACTTGGAAGTGGTGCGTCGTAGCATTGCTTTCAGGGTCAAGAGGGGACTCCACTTGGGACGAACGACTGGTTTCTGCTTCGGAGCTCGTGAATGGGAGAGATAGGTATAAGGCCCTTTTGCAGCGGTGCGTCATAGATAGGTCGCAGACGAGATGGACGAACAGCGACAAGGGAAGGGTGACTTATGGATTCGTTCCGGACGTTACGTTCGTACGGGAACACCCTGACTTTAGCTTTGGCTTGAGTCTGGGGTTCATACTGACTGAATCAGCTGACTGTCGGTGTGGGAGGGGAATTGAGGATTGGAGGCATGTACTGACTTCATGCCCGGACTATGAGAGAGATTTAGATAGTATGGGTATCACCCATACTGGGGGGTGTGGGATTTCAGTAGGGTATTGTTGGACGATCGTACTTATGGTAGGCTGGATGTTGCCCTTGAGGTGTTTAGGCGTAGAAGGACGGCACTGTTAGCGGAGGTTGAACCTGCATCACCATCTTAGCGGTCTCCTAGCTAGCCTTTTTCTAGCTCGGATTCCCGCTGGTGTGCTGACGGTTGGTGTGTTATGCTGCTTGTTGTGATTGTCTGCTGTTTGCTGTTTCCTGGTCTGCTGTTTGCGGCTTAATTTGTAGCTGCAGTTTTTGGGTGTTGTGTTTTGTACTGGTCTATCCTTAATTGATTGTGTTCTTGTTTTTGTGTATTGTGTCCGTGGCGCACTTTGAGTTCTCCCGTGAGGGTGGCTCCGTTTATTGTTGTGTTGTTTGAGTGTTTCTTGTTTGTTGTATACACCATCTTGGTCACCAGTCCGAAGTCGTTTGGGACTTACACTGGTAGTAGCATTTATGCTAAGAGGCCTGACCGGAGGCTTATTTCTGGTGTAACGGGTGTCGGGAGCCCCAGGAATTTCGGTTCCTGCCCGATTATGGTGAGGCCCCCTTGTGAGAGCAACGTGGTGGCTGTGGTTTAAACCCAAATCGCGGGGAGAGCTGTGCTGGCTCGGTGTGGAGTTACATTTTTAACCGGGTGCCGTGACCCATAGATCAGTAGGAGTTTAGATAGTTTCCGGCACCTCACCAAGGTGTGAGGTCATGTCCAAATAACATGGCTTTAAATTGGTACCCACTGGTGATTCTAATCATAGGTGGGGGCGTTGGTGGACGCATTGTATTCACTCGTGCTCCGGCACCGTGAGGTAACGTCCTAGGGCAGGTACTCACGTTAAACCACTGACTTAATGTACTAACTACAGTGGTCTTTGACCCAAAAATTTTCATATTTTCTACATTAAATTAAATATACACTATGGTGCAAAAGTGAGGCAATGTAAGTAGACTTGTGTAAATGTTCTTATATTTTTTGCTTGTTTTACAAAAAGAAAACTTTTTGCATTTTTTTGATTCAATATTTTGTTCTCTCTTAAAAAAATAATAAGCATTACTTTATTCGGTTCTCTTATTCAGAATGTACCAACATCTTTAACTCAATTGCATTGCCTCACTTTCGTACCAGCCAAAAAATACCGAATTAATTGTGTATTAGTAGAATAATTTTTACATTTATCATTTGGAAAACAGACTGTGTGCATGATAAAGTGAAAATTAAAAATAAAAAGTTAAATGAGACCCTTGATTTAAAAGACGCAGTTCTAGAAAAGGCTAAAAATGCGATTCAATTCGGAAAGGAATTGTTGTAGCATAGGTGGCAAGGGTTATGCCGTTTAACAAATATTGGTGAGTGATTAAGGTATGTCCTAATTGAAGACGGCAAAAGACTTGAATATCCCGTTTCGAAGCTTTTTTGGATAAATAGGTGCAGTTTTAAGAAGCTTGAAGGCCTTATAGTAGTGTTGGTAATTAGTCCAATGTCTTTAGTCCGATGTCTTTATTGTACAAGTTTTGAATGGCTGTGATAGTTGATTTATAATCAGAACAAATTATACATTTATTTGTAATGCGTATAGGATTGCTGTTGCTTAGAGAGTAAATATAGAGCGGCTTTCATCGGGTGTGGCAAGGACACCGGTTGCAGTCGATTATTGACTAGCGCAAAAGAAGTTGCTGAAGTTGTTTTTGATCCGTCTGTCTAAACAATATTTTAGTTACGACTCTGATACGCTGAGGATATTTCCTTAAAAAAGGAGGTATAAACTATAAAAAAGGATGTATAAACTATAAATCTAGGATAGAATGCTAAGAACAATGTTGATTAACGTATTTGGGTGGATCTAACCACGGTGATCGATGTTTGTGGACCACGTGTGAGATTTGTTGAACATAATTCCCAATATTCTGAGCGAATCTACTTTATCTATTTGGTTACCTTGTATGATAATATTTTTTTCTTGGTTAAAAAGAAGATTAAATATAAGATATTTTTCCAAATTTCCATTCCGTAAGTTGTAAAATAGCCGTATGTACACCAACGCGGTCAAATGCCTTCTCAAAATCGATGGACTTGACGGATATATAATTATGATGTGATAAAGCGGAGGCGGTTATATGATCAATGTAGGATAAGACGCCCATTGTACCTTTGTTTGCCTTGAAAGCAACCTGGTGGGTGCTTAATAATTAGTTTTTTAGCAGAAACCAAGTGATTCGTGTGGCAATAATTTTCTGCAATAATTTAGAAAGGCATATTAAATATGAATGTTAATCTGTATAGCTGATTCAAGAGCGTTAACGAATTATGTTGTAGTTGTTTTAATATTGGGTAAGATATTTTGTCAAATCCTAGAGATTTTCCTTTTAGGGAAAGAAGTGTTGATTTTATTTCTAAAATGGTAATATTTTCCTCAATAGTTTTCAATGATGGACCAGATTTTGTTTAGGGGGTGGTGGGACTTATTATTTGCTTAGTAAAAAAGGAACGATTTTCTCTTGGCAAGTTTGCATTTAAATTTGAATAAGGAATTGGCTATTGTATGCTATCAAATTATCTGGAGAAGGATGATTTATGAATTTCTTAAATAAAAGTTGTTTGGTGTCTCTAAGGTTTTTGTAGTTCATTTGGCCACCAATATGTGTGCTTATGTCTTTTATAGTTGGTAAAGAGTGGAATAGATGAGTTAGTTGCTGATTTGATTGTCCTTAGGAGCCGTTCGGCAATTTTATTTATGTAATTTTTTCAATCAGCTTTGCTGATGTTAAACTGGGTAATAACTGTGTTATTTCTTTGGCCCTGAGTCTATTTTTACCTATACTTATATATATAGGAAAATGATCACTGCCATGTAATTGAGGGTCCACAAACCATTTTGTACAAATTTTATAAATTGGGAGCTACTAGTGATACGTCCACATGCGTAAACGTTGATCTAGTAGAAAGCTGAGTGAGTTGGACTGCCATCATTCAGAGGTATTAGAGTGGAGTTAGTGCGGATGCTTTATATAATGGAGCCTCTATGGTTAGTGAGGGGAGAGTCACAGAACTTGGAGTGTGAATTGAAGTCTGCTAAAATTCTCTGATTCGGATTATTAGTTGATAAAATTGCTGTAGGTATGGGTTCCGAGTGATGTAGGCAAAGCAATGTAATATTTAGTTTGAAACGAAAGAATATATCGACGTTGACGTAAAAATGAGTTGTATTTATTATATTATGTTCAAGATTCTTTCTGAAAAATAATGCTGCGCCGCCATGTCCAGCAGAAAAACTGTTGGATAGTATAGCAACGTAGCCATTAATCTTTAAATATTTGGTGTTGTGGTGGGTCTCCTGAAGCGCAATAATATCCGGAAAGTATTCGTTGTTATGAGTTGCAGTTCGTAAAGTTTGTTATAAAAGCCGTTTATGTTCTATTGAAGTCTTTTAATATCCATTAAGAGAGTTGGAGATATTTATAGTTCCATATCGGAAAGCGAGGGCTCAATTTCGGGTCTTCTACTGGAGATTCTACGAGGATTATGGGTATCAACAGGTAAAGGAGTTGGTTAATGTTTAGGAGATGGATGGTCAGGAGACTTGTCTTTAGTTTGTTATCTTTGATTTATTGATTTAAATGTGTTAGCGATTTGCTATTTTGTGTATTACGTTTTGGTGATGATTGATTAGTTAAAGTGTTTGAGTACATCATTTAATTTTGACTTGTTTTGTTAGAAAGCGAACTATTATTGCTAGATGTTGTTGTAACAACGTCTCTGTTCCCTGATGGAGAGATGTAAATTCCACAATAGTTTAATTTGTGTCATTTAAGAAGTAGGTAATCCTAGATGTTGCGCAACAAGAATCGGTCGCAGCCATAGATCTAAAGGGCGCAAGTCTGTGGGCCTGCGTGGACACCGAAATAGCTGCGACGTATCGTGTGGTTCTTGTTGATAGTCCGGGCATCTATTAAGCGTGCCAGGAACGATTCTCTCGCGGTAGCAGTTGAGAATACTGCTCCATACTGCTCTTAGCTGTGCGAGGTTCGTCCTTGTTAGTCTATGAGCCGTTAATTTTCTGAAATCTCTGGTGGGTGTTGGTTCAGGACCTTGTTGTTTTCGTAATTGCCGATCGCTACCAGAACTGTCTCTTGATGTGCGAATTGCTGTTCGTCTGCAATGCCGACCCGGTCCATGTTGTTATATGTTGTGACAACGATTTCTTTTGTCATCCCCCAGGAGGTACCCGAAAGAGCTTTTAATAGTTTATTTCGTGTTCTAACCTTTTGACCGATATATGAGGCAAAGTGAATGAGGCTATCGTCGTTCAAAGTTATTGTTCCGGATGAGTTCTTTTAAAATGTAATTGATCCTGGTTTTTAGCCTAACGGTAAATTCGTCCGTGAATATATGTTTAGTGAGAGACAAAGAAGTGGTATAAGTTTGCCAACATCTGTTCCAAAAAACTGATGATCTTTAACGATAGTTTAAATATTATATTTCAAAATACTGGTGGATTGAGGGTAGACACCCTTTTTGTAAATAATTATGATTTTATATATGATGGTATTATCTTTACCGAGGCCTGGTTTACTGATGACGTTTTTAATACTGAAATTCTCTGTAACAAATATCAGATATATAGATATAATCGAAAATCACGTAGAGGTGGTGGTGTGTTAATTGTTGCATCTTCTGTACATCCATCCGAAATTATTGTTACTCAACCATCGAATATTGAATTTGTTGCTGTTGTGGTTAAACTGAAAAGGTCTAAAGTCAACTCAACGTGCTCTTATGTTCCTCCAGAGTCTGATTATTCTATTTACTCTAATCATTTTACTGCTATTAAGTCAGTTTCCTCACTTGCTGGCGTGAATGATATCGTTTTTGCCATGACGATTTCTTGAATGATATTTTTGGACTATCCCTGTATCAAATCAATTCTATTTGTAATGATTTTGGGAAAATACTTGATTTGGTGTTTGTTAATTATGTTATTCTTTGTACTGTTATACGTTCTGATCCTGTTACTTTGCCTGAGGATAGATAGCATCCCACTTTAAAAATTGACTTTACTTTTCCAATGGAATCTAAATTTAAGTCTTCTAACGTTAACAAGGTTTTTTGTTTTAATCGGACTAATTATAATCTATTCACTGATTTGATGAGAAATATTCGTTGGAAAGGAATTTTAACTGTTCACATTAATGGCAATCTTGATATTGGTGTGATGATTACTAAATTTTATGAAATAGTCTACTCATTTTTTGAAGTTTGCGTTCCCAAAAAGCCATATACTTCGCTGGGTCCACCATGGAATTCAAAGCAACTATCAAGGCTTAAAAATCTTAAGAATAAATATTGTAAAAAATACCAATGGTCTGGCTCAATTATTGATTATGGAAGATACTCTATCAGCCGCTCTGAATATAATATTCTTAACCAAAAATTATATAAAAATTATAAAAATGAAGAAGAATTTTATTAAAGACCCCAAGTCCTTCTACAAATTCGTTAATTTCAAAAGAAAATCTGGATATCCATCAGTTATGCAATTTCACAATCAGGAGTCTTGTAATAATGATGCCATATGTGATATATTTGCCGATTTCTTTGCCAGTATTTATTCTGACGCTGACATAAATATGTATCCTTATTCGATTGCATCAAGTCAAATAATATCTTTTCCTATTCTGGATGACTGCGATATTTTGGTTTGCTTGATTTGCTATATGTTTCATCTGCTGTTCCTCAAGGCAGCCATCTTGGTCCACTTCTCTTTTCACTGTTTATTAATGATTAGCCCAATGTTATTAATTTTTCTAATATCCCAAGATGGGAAAATAGGTCGGATATTGTCTATTCTTCCTGCCGAAATGAAGCGCCGAGTCGCTAGAAGGACCGCCTCTCTAAAGGTTCTCTCCCCTCTCCTGGCGCAGGTAGGAAGTGGAGTTTGACAAAGGAGATTTTCTATAGACTCTGAAAATCCTTGCCAGTCTGCCTTGTTATAATTGACAAAAGAACGGTTTTCTGTTTCAATGAAGTCGTCTGGCTTCTCAACCGTTACCACGATGGGATGTGGTCAGAGTTGAAGGCAAATTGAGTTTGCTTGCTGGCATAGGGAAGCAGCAAGGAGCTCACATTAGTGATGTCAGGTAATACATCTTGCCGTAACTCTTCATTGGTGGCAGCAAAATCAGTCTTTAATTTCCTCCGAAAATTGTACACCACGAGGGTCATCTGGGATTTGTGAGTGCCAGGTCCAGTGATGAGCATTAAAGCGACTCAGGATTATTTTATACCCATCCTTCAGAAAGTGTGTGATGCTCGGGTGTTAATGAGCACCAATACTATTGACCGGAGGAATGTAAATGTTGGTGATCTCTATCTTCGTTCCTCCTACTTTTAATGAGATGCTCATGATCTCAATAATGAATGGATCAGGTGTGGAATGGCAATTATCAATGCCACTGCAATATTTCCGAGTGTGTCCAAGTTTGTAACATTTCTTGCATTGGATAGGGTTGGGTATTTATGCCTCAACCTTACAATTTAAAAAAACGAAATTTGATTTCTCTGGGAAGACTAAAAAGGTTGAAACTCAAAATGTGTAGTGGAGTATTGACGGATTTTTTGTCAACGAACTTAGTAATATTCCTGCTTTCAGTGACCCCCTGGTCTTTTGGACTGTCAACAAATTCCTCTTCCTTGAGATCTTTGAGTGATGGAGCAAAGATTACACCCTTAATTGTGTTTAAAGTTGGATGAACACAGAATTCTATTTGGCCAATGCCAGGAAGGTGGGTAGTCTTCAAGAATTTTTTGGTTTGATTATCGTTCCTTGTAACGATCAGCAAATTACTATCCCTGGTGAATACTATTTTTCCCGTTGGCTCACTGAATATACCATCTATGGTTTCGAGATAAAGATGTTGAAACTTTGTGTAGGTTTTTCACCGATCTTGCTTTTAAGTACAACTAATTTAGGACATTGTTGTTTTGAATTATTAGGAACTTCTGTACTGATATGCGGGAAATCGAAAATATTTTCTATGTTGATTTGACTGTTGTTTTTCTTACGTTTGGATGGTGGATTGGTACAAAAAGAAATAATTTCCCCTAGAAGAGGAAACCATTGTTAAATTTTGTTTAAAACAATGTGTTTTTTCTTTATCCAATAATAAAACAAAAACACAAAAAAGAAAGATGAAAAATATAACGAAAGAGAAAACGGATTACAGTTAGATCGTGATAATAAATCGAACAGAAATCCTATGAACTATAGTAACAAGTCGCGAAAAAGAAAATAAGTCGAACTGTACTCAGTGAGCGCTCTGAGTGTACTGAGAAGTATTATTATAAAATGTTTAGTATAAGAAAGCAAGGTGGTCTGACGGAAAGTGCTATTACTCGTCATATTGTAAATGGCATTAACGGTGCTGATTTGAAAAAGAAAATTTCCGACGAATACGTAACGTGCAGCCAACTTCTTCCCGATATCAATAGCTATTGTAATTACAAAGAAGTTGAAACACAGAATGCAGCCCACAATAAGGTGACGGAAATTATATGACATCACAAAAACAAATCAACGTGAGAGAAGGTAAGATGCCACTAGATATAATTAAGTGCTTTACTAAGCACTTAATACTGTACTATTCTGCTAAGTGCCCGGACGCAATCGAACGTTGCATGAAACAGCTGAATGTAAAACAATTCGAAACAAAAGAAAGCATGTGAGCAAATTTGCAAACAACAGCTCAAAGCTGGCAGAAAAACTTATCAAGTTGGAATAAACTTATAAATAAACTTATCAGTTGGAATAGACGGCGTTGAAACAGTAGCGTTCATAGACTCTGGTGGTGACAAGTCTTATTAGAAAAAATTTTGAAAAATATTTAAAGATAATTCATGTATGGTGAAATTTTAAGGGCTTTTGCAGGAGGAAAATTCCATAGTAAGAAGAAGGTAATAGTAACAGTGAAAATAGATGGTGTAGAATTTGAAGTTGGGCTAATAGTGGTGGACGATAGGTTGTTTCACAATATTTATTTTGGCCGTAATGTACTCTGCCAAAAAGATAAGCGAACTATAATAAAAGAAAGTGATTGTTGAACTAAAATATAGACACGAATGAAATGACTCAAGATTTTGATAAACAGTTGAAGTCATTGCTTATCAACCATAAAGCCAGTTTTGTCGAAAAAGTTAAAGAGCTGGAAAATGTATTTTACTAAAAATTGACATTCTAGTCACTACACCCCAACTGATATCTGTTAAGCCGTTTAAAAACCTTTTGCCGAACGTTCCAATAAAACCCGGGTGGGTTTAATTGGGTTACCCAGTGGGTTACCAATCCTGATCTGAAGCCAATGATTATAAAAAGAATAATTATATTTGAATTCTTAATTATTATTTCAGTTCTGTATTATTTCTTTAGTGTGTAAGGTTTCACTATCCATAGATGTAAATAAATAAATATAAATAAGTTATCTTCCAAAAACTAGCCAATGTTGGACCAATAATGCGGGGCACAATTGTCAATCGGCGAGATTTTTGACTGTCACCCACATGCACTCCATGTAGCGGTCATTAAGTCTAGCCCAGGGAAGATAGCTCTATGCTAAACGAAACGGTGTAATAAGGTTAAGGTTGCTGAGAAATAATATATTTCGAGGATTTTTTTCATTTTTAAGGATTTTTAAAAGTTTATCAAAACTGACAGTTGTTCCACGCTTTCTTCCCATAGTCTATGCAATTTTCTTTCACCGGATCTTATTAATTACTTCCGTTTTGAAGCACTTCATGGTCTGAACAATTTTCGCTATGCATAAGGATTACTCTCCCATCAAAAAACTTCAATACATCAAATTTTATGACATACTAGAAAGAAAATAAAGTGTCACTATTATTTGTATCAACACTGCATATTCATTATTATTCTTTTCCTTTTATTTAAATTAGAATATTGTTGCCACAAGTAGCACTTAAAAAATCCGATAGTATCGATAGTTCTTCTGCAAATTATCGAATCTATAGAATGAACCAATTATCGATAGTTTTGCAGCTCTACCCTACCGTCGTTAATGAGCATCGTCACCCTCTCCTGTAAGCGGTCGAGAATCTCCAAAATAAACTATGAAACCGGCCCATAAGAGTTGTATTCCATGTTCTGTCGGATATAGATCTTGTAAATACTGAGGAGATCAGATGGAGTGAATTATTTTATGCATCGTCGTAAAAAAACCAAGGCTGCAGGCTTCTTTCGACGCTTAAAATATATGATAATTCCAACCAACGTCATAGTAAAGTCTCATGCCCATACATCAAGAGCATATGATTTCCCAGTATCCACATTAGCCATAGACACCCCCACGTCAATGTGTTAAAAAAAGTATTGGGTCTTGCGTGCACTAAATTTACCCTGTTCGCACGACCTTACTCAGAGATTTTCACCTCTTCGCCCCAATCTCCAAGGGACTCGACTTACGATCAAAAGAATACGAGTGACAAATGTCACTGTCATCTGCAAAAGAGTTGATGGGATTAGAAGTGACAAAAAGAAAGTCGTTAAGATATATTAGAAAAAGAGAACAAGAAAAAACAAAGCCTTGCGTTTTAACCTTGGTGTAGTAAGGTTAATCCCACACCTCCACCTCGATTTCGATCCTTCCTTACAATGATGCTTGGTTTCATGGACCGCTGCGACTCATAAAATCCCTTATTTCAACAACGCTATGCTTCCGAATCCGGCTTGACATAATCCCAAATCACCAAAAGTTTACAGATTAATTAGCCTGTATCCTTTCTTAAGATTTTTGAGTTGACCTCGAAATAAGGTCGGGTGTAAATATCACCTCAATGAGTGGTGCACAGTACTCCTAATTAGGGGTAAATCTGTTGAAACCGCTCTGCACGAGATAGTAGTTTTTATCGAGAAGAATTTGGTTAGTTCGTATTTCACCTTGACAACTTTCATAGATATGAAGAGGGCGTTGAACAATGTGAATTTGCTTCTATCCACAATTTCTCCTATAATGCGGGTATCTCTTCACTTCTGACGAATTGAAGCGATGAAATGCTTAAAAGCAGAATCATCAATTTGCGCGTTGGGGAGAGTTTCATTAGGAGGTTAGTTACAAGAGTCACGCCACAGAAATGGGGTTTTGTCGCCTCTTGTGGCTTCTTGAGATCGGGGAGATACTTGGGGAATTTGAAAAATCGGGCACCAAGGTGGTTGTCTATGCTAATGTAATTCTGCTTGTTGGTGTAAAGTAACTTTCTTCGTGCTGACAGTTTTGGATGGTGTGACATTGGAACTCTTATTATAGCGAAATACCTCTGTGGCATCTTCGACCGTCGATTGGACTAGAAGAGGAACATCGAGGAGCGTACTAAAAGGGGTTTTTAAGGCACTATATTCCTGCAAGAACTCGATTGGTAGGGGTTGGTGTTTCAATCTGTGGTACACTTCATTCGCAAACATTTATTGAGACTAAATATAGATATAAGCGAAATTTTTACAAAATAGGACAACAGACACGTCCTCCGCCCACATATACTTAAAACCAAAGAAAGCTAAGGTATTCTTAAGGTATTTTTTTATATAACAAATAATGGACACGCCTACGTACAGTGTTGGAACAAATAAGAGGGACGTTTAATTTTTTTTCTACAATAATATAAAATTTTAAGTATTGAAGTTTTTTGATGGAAGAGTAATCCTTATATATGCCGTTCATACCATAAAGTGCTCGAAAACTGGAGTAATTAATGCGATCCATTGAAAGAAAACTGCAGATATTATGGGAAGAAAGCGTTTAACAACTGTCTATTTTGATAAACTTTTAATTCGTACTTCAAAGATTAATCCTTTCTAATCATCAAAAAGCCTCAAAAATTAACTTATTTCTCCTGTTTCAAGTCGCAAAAAAAAGTTTATGGAGGCTAGACTTTTTGGTAAGCGTACTCGATATGTCTGACGAAAAGAAGAAAATTTATTTGGCTCAAATGTAAAATCGTATGTACGAACATAGTTTAGTCACAATTCATACATTACTTGAGTTTAATAAATAAAAATTAAAGAAACTGTTAAACTGTGTCCCTATTATTTGTTCCACCACGCTATATTAAAAAAAAAAAAAACTATTTTAAGATACTTTATTATATTTAAATTTTTTAATAAAAAACGATTTCTGTAACAGAGAGTTCTGTTAATTACTCACATATAAATGAATTACAAATAACAAGTTTTTAACGCATGCAATTTTGTGGATTATACAAAAAAAAAATGTATTGCAAACTGCGAAAATTCGATGTTGTACTGCAAAATTTTGAATTTGGATAATAATTATAATTATTTCGAGGTTAACTTATTATATATAAAGTGATAATCCAAATTAATTATAATTTTTTGATTACCTCAAGCTATTTAAAATTAGTAAAATTTATGCAATATTCTCTAAGTTATACATTTTTAAAATTACAAAATTTTTTAGTTGTAGGACAAAGTTGGTTGGATTGTTTCAAAAACAGAAATAAAAAATTTAGTCAATTTAAAGATTTTATTGAAATAAGTGCGCTTTTTAAAGTAGAAAAAACCATAAACAAAATTTAAAACTATTTTTCTGTTTTGTTTATAATATCATAAAGTAAAAAACCAAACTTCAAAAATTTCCTAAACAAATAGAGGTTTTACAGCTGTTTTTCTAAAGCACCGAAAATACATACGACTTTAGCGCCATCTTGCTACAATATAGTGAAGTAGCCTAAAAAAATTGTTCGGTTTATATTCAGAAAATAATTACCTTTCAAAAAATATGTATGCATATCTTTTTTCGTTTTTACCTTTTTAAAAACGTGTATTTATGAGTTCGTAGATTGTAATTAACATAAAATAAAACTTCTCTTTGGTTTTTAATTTAAATTCTTTATTCAACACAATTTTGTGCACCACTGCATGTAACCTTTTTACAAGCAATAATAATTTTCTATTCTTAATCGCTCTGTCTGTTTACAAGTTTGTAAACAACAACAATTACTCGTAGTTATAACTTGGGTTCGATTACTACTTAAATTCTCTTCGACCAGAGATAAACCACTCCAAATTCTCTACGTTGACTTCAAACCAAAAAGACTCGTTTGCCGAGTTAACTTTACTTAAACTGCTTCTTGTTCGCATCGATGTGCTTTTTTATGGCTGAGTAAACAATGCATCGAAAGCTCTCGAACCTCTCGATATTTCAGGTAGATTCCATTTCTTTCTTTTAATCTCTCTTTAGTTCTTTTGTAGTTGTGCGTATGTAAACATCTACCTCTTTCAGCACTTAGTATTTGTTGTTGCTTGTTTATTATCTGTTACTTGTTTTCTTTGCTGTTAGTTTTTGTTGTTGCCGTGTTGTTTTTATTTACTTTATCTCTGCTAATGTTTATTGTCGATTCTGGTTATTTATAAACAGCACGTATAGTTATTTTTGCTGCTTTTGTTTATTTATTTCAGCGATGTAACAAACGTCAGTTGTTCCCAAACTTGATTTTCGTAACACTACGTATTTTATTAAAATACTTAGTGACTGATTTCATGGTTTTTGTCCATGGGACAAGACACTGTGCGGGAAGTATTCTCTTTTCTCAATGAGTAAGGCGGGCTCAGGCAGTATCTGTTTAATGACTTGTAGATGGGGGAATACTGATATCGGTTATTGCCCATCTATGAGTCTTTGCCCGTACAACGCAATGGCCCGTAATAGTACCCGTAGTCAGCCTCAGCTCCGCTCTACTCATATTTCCTACGTCTGGAAATAACTGCCCATAAAGATCTAGAGATCTTACAACCCGGATTGTCATGCCAGATTTGACCAGCCTTCCATATGAAGAATTTCTCGAGTACGCTGATAAAAGGTCCGGCATCTAACGTTTTTTTTTTTTAACTAGTGCTTATTTCGTGAATGGTAACACTTAGCTCATGTCTGATTTGACAGATAATTAGTTTTATCCCTCCGCTGAACGAATATGGTTGTGTATACGCTAGAACAACGCTGGGAATCTGGGCCTGCGATCGACTTACGGAAGATGCCTATTTCGCCAAAAAAAAAAATCTTTTCAGATGAAGCTCATTTTGATCTCGGCGGGGATGTAAACAAGCAAAATTGTCGCATTTGGGGCACAGAAAACCCGCACGCATACATTGAAAAGCCGATACATCCAAGACGAGTCACTGTTTGGTGCGGATTTTGGTCCAAAGGCATAATTGGGCCATTTTTCTTCGAAAATGAGCAAGGAGTGGCCGTTACAGTCAATGGCGATCGTTATCGGGCCATGTTGAACGAATTTTTGTTCACAAAAATTGAAGAGGAGGATATTAGCAACATTTGGTTTCAACAGGACGGCGCTACGTGCCACACAGCCGAAGCTACACTCAATGTTTTGCGCCCTGTTTTTGAAGATCGCATTATCAGCCGCAGAGCTGATGTCGTTTGGATTGTCGATTGTCGGAGCTGCGATATGACACCGTTGGACTATTATTTGTGGGGTGCCGTCAAAGATAAGTGTTACGCCAACAAGCCAGAGACAATTGACGCTTTAAAGGACAATATTCGTGAAGCCATTGGTGAAATACAGCTGCACACAATCGATAATGTGCTTAAAAATTGGACCGATCGTGTAGGCTACTGCATTGACAGCCGAGGTAGCCATTTGAATAAAATTATTTTCCATTATTAACCGGAAGGATTGTACTTTCAAATAAAAAAAGAAATTTGAGAAAATATTCAGTAGTTTTTTTTTTATAGCATTTTCAAAAAAAAATTTATTTGGCGGACCCTTTATAATGTTTTAACGGCGGCATGACGTCTTCATTCCTAAGAACCGTTGACACAGAGCACTGACGAGCCAATTCATCAGTCCTCTCATTACCAGTGATACCAATACCGCTTCTAGTTGTGCGATCGGTTGAGTGCGGATGTGTTTTAGTATCAGCGGAGAATTTAATTCGAGTTTTTTATTAAAACGTGTTTGTGTAGTATAACGGTGCTTGCTAGTGTGTTAATTTTTTGTTGTAAAATTGGGACTCCTGGCATTTACGTTGGTGTCTCAATTTCATTTCAAGGTCAGTATATTACTGTGCGTTTTGAGATTAGACAGAGATTAACAGGTGGAGTTGCCATAATCGTGCGTTGGGTATTGGTGCTGCCAGATATTGATTGTTGACGATTCAGTTTGAGTTTTATTTCGGTTGACGGTAATAGGCGTGCACTAAACTCGCCGCTGAACTAATAAGTGTAACCAAGGTTAACCGTTTGCAGTAGACGTCGGCCCCGATCCATCCGTCTTGGATCCATCCTTCAAAACGGCCAATACGCCACGGTATCACCACCTCAACAGTCTCAAAGCACATGGTCGGCACGACATAGTCACTTACCCACCGCTCGCTCCGAGATAATCATAAACAGTTCGAAACACGTGCAGGCTCATACTCCGCATCCCGCCAGAAACAAATTCTCTGAGTCGTATGGCAGTCCTTGCCGCCTGAAAGTGAACTTGAAGGTCCAAATGACGGACGTCAAGAAGTACATTTAGGGCCGCCTGTGATGGGAGATCCACGTTGTTGAACTCCCCCTCTTAAACTTGGGACGCCACCAAATTATAATCCGATCTAACCAAATTCCTCTCGGTAAAACCTCCCACCTCGTGCAAAGCAGTTTCAATAGATTTACCACTGATATAGGCATGCTGCGCACTACTTCCTTAAGTGATATTTACATCCGACCTTATTTCAAGGTGCTGATAAGATCCGATGCTTCTCCTGAGTAAGAATGGTCCAAGGTACCGGAAACGCTACGACCCACTTTCCCGCAGCCAGGAAAATGTGTTCTTGTCAGCAGATCAGGAGTCTCAAAACTGGAGTTTGTCCACGTGCCGTCGTCTTTTTTAATACTATCAAATGGAATGTGTTTGTTCCCTTAAAAGTATTCTTTGTAACCTGGCAGCGTCGTTTACTCTCTATCTACTCACAAAAGGCAACCCAGATTTCCTCTTATCTTAATCTCACTCATACCTATTGCAATTCGCCCTATAAGTGTCTCAATCAGCTTCGAGCTTCAATCGGTTAGCTCTACTATATGATTTTTTAGTGGACTTCCTAAGAACCCTTAAATCACCATTCCACCAAACTTGCTGACTCTTCCTACCAGGGAATGTAAGAGGGCAGAAAACCTCATGACATCTCATTAAGATGCTGGTCAAACTGTTCCCTGCACCGTCTACATCACTAATGGCCTCAAGGACAGAAGTAGGAACATCGCTTGTTTGACGGCAGCTTCCCATAGGCCGTCGAATTGTGGTGTCCGAGGTGGTATGAAGGTGAACTTCACCCCGGACGACGCTGCGTATAATTCGAGGGCGTGACGACTTTTTTCCAACACCTGTAGTAGCTGCTTCAAGACGCTGCTGGCTCCCACGAAGTTCGTCGTCTCCTGGCAGCGAACCTTTTAAAAGATAAAAGAAAGGAATGAGTCGACAAATCAGACACTAATTCTAAATGAACCGCCTTAGATGTGGAACACATGAAAACCGCTATATACATTTTCAATGGTGGTCGACCACCAATTCTTAACGAAGGTTTACGGGACCACAAAAGTCTACACCGACTATAAGAAATGGTCGTGTAGCCTCTCACTCTATTAGTGGATAATTTCTCATGATTTGGGACATAAGACGTGGTTTATAGGGGAAACAATGCACACACTTACCAAAAATCCTATCAATCCTATCCAGATCTCTTCTCTAGAGAGTGCTTTTGTGTCAGCATGGCAATTCTCAAAATGAGTTCGCAAATAAAGTGTAACAAAGTCTTTTCGTTTCGGTAATAAAAGTGTGAATTGCATTAAGCAAAAAGTGAGAAAGTTCTTCCTTCTTCAGTAAATTTATGACTGAAAGGTGTCAGTTTGTGTATAATCGACGGCATGACTATAGATTTCTGTACTTTAGAAATTTCCTCAGAAAAATTAGATTTCTGGATAGCCTCTACGAGCCTGTAAAATGACCACTTCATCCCCGTTGCAGTAGGTATAGTACTTTTATCAATCGAATCCGTCTTAATTCACCAGATGGATTCTCTCTCCAAAGAACTTATTGAAAATTTCGGTCCTTTTCACTAATTAGAACTTGACAATATATTGCAGTGATAACGTACTTGTAACGTCGAAAACGGATCAATGTACAATACAATTCTTCTTAAACTGTAGGACCAACCATTAACACTTCATTTAGTGAAACATGTGAAGAAGTTCTACAAGAAGCAAAAAAATACTTCCCGAAGTTTGGTAGTTGTACTTTGAGGGCGCAGAACACATTGATGTGGAATAAAGTAATGAGAAGTATCTGGCATTTTGTCCAAAAGTAACATATGGCCCAAGTTAAAGTACTCCTTCATGAAATTATGATACATCTGCTTCATAGTATCGTCTTTAAAAAGCCTTCGTTCCAAAGATAGAAATCGTCGTTTGGCAGTTTCAAACGAGTTTCCTAATAATTTAGAGTCGGATTTAAAAAGTAAAGAAACCTCAAATCGCCCTGACGTTAGACGTCATACTGTGTTCATAAACTCGCTCTCACATTTCTTCTGCTCCTCTGAATATAGTTCTCTAGATTCGTTTGGAAGTTCTTTTAACTCCCAAAATATCCTGATAGTTGAGTGGACATTGCTCTCGTCACAATCCAACCAAGCGAAGTTTTCGGAAGAGCTGGAAGACTCGGGCTCAACTTGATTTGCCCAAGACATATTAAGTCAAAGAAAGGTCCTGCGCTAGTCAATAAATCAATCTTTTGGGGTTTATAAAAAAAGTATCAGGTAATTCCACATTCGCAGGGATCTTCAATTTAGTCATGCTGATATTATGATCAGGCTACAAATTAGTTATTGACCTTAACACCCAAAACTTTGTACTAAATTGAGAAACATTTACCCTTGACGTGACAGTCAATTTGACGCAAGACTTCGAAGACGAATTTGTTTCGCCAATGCCATTTAAATTTAATCTGCCTCCTTCTCTTTTCAATCGTAGCAGTTGCGTAACTTCCGCGGTGTTCAATTTAGGTTGAGAACCGGAATTTACAAGAGCTCTGGCCGGTATAAGTTGACTAGAACTACTTCTTACTCTTGTCACAGCGGTCGCTAAAATTATACGCTCATCTGCCGCTGAATAATTTACAGACGAATGGGAGGACGACGGCTGCTCAAAGTAGTTAATTGAAGCATTACCAGAACTTGTGTTGAATCGATGAAGTAATGAATTGTGTGATGCATTACAAATTTTACACTGAGAAGATGGACATCTCGCAACTGTATGTCATTTTTTCAAACAATTTATACATGCTGGCACAGATTTTATCTTTTTGATATGGGCTCAACAGTAAAAGAATGGCAGTTATTAATCATATGTTGTGTAGATTTGCAAAATAGGCATTTATCGGCAGATTCGTACAATTTAGTGATGTTTTAGCGCTTCTAAAAGTAAAGTTTAGGTTTAGTAAACCTCGGCTTTGAACTTGAAAATTCTTCAGCAGAAATGACCACAATGAGAGCCTTCCGAAGTCATGTTGTTCTTCCCACTTCGATTTGGTGATTGGATCTACTTTAGACATCACTAAATGTATTAAAATGTCATTCGTTATTTTTTGTCATCACAAAGTGGTAACAACGAATCATAAATAGCAGAAACTGTATCGATCATGCTTCGCAAAGCAACAGCCGAAGGTTTCGAGATTTCTGGCAAATCAAAAAGTTTTGCAATATTATCGAAAAATATCAAACACTCGTTATCGTAAACCTTTTTCAAACTAGCTAATACTTTAGGATAATTCTCTTCAGAAATCTGAAAGGCCTTAACTGTACCTAAGGCTGATTCGGACAATAATGTGATTAAAGTTTTTATAATCGAAATATTTTCCGCTGAATTTAGGGAGCTTCATGTTTGGGGGTCTCGATTGGTGTGCTTGTACGCTGAAAGATATTTCAGGCACATTAGATTTCCGATTCTTAGCCAAAAAACTTAGACTTCGTAGTCATACAAACATCCTCAAGCTCAGCTCTATCATCATTATCAGTATCTAAATTATCCACCTCTGACTGGAGCTTCATTACTTGGTCAATATAAGTTGTGAGAATATCGACATTCGTGCTCCATAGGATCAAAGGAAATAGTCCTATCTATAATAGACTGTCGAATTCTCTCGATATGCTTTACAACCTTCGCTTTCTTTGCGAGTAATTTATCCAAAATTTCACCATTATTCTGAAGATTTTCCGCTTCGGAAGGAGAATCTTGGCTTTTTGAGCCCCTAGTATTCAATATAATTAGTTCTATTCAAAATATTCAAAAACAAGAAGTAAAATTGGCTAAAATAATTATTGGACGAAGTATATATTTAATTGCTTTGGATTAAAGAATTTATTCAATGTTATCCGAATACATTTTCTAAAATTTTTCCGATACAAGTGTAATTACTTCATTATATAAAATTATCAAATTGAATTGAATCAAAAATATCTTATTTGATCTCAGAAAAACCACATTTTACAACCTTCGGCAAATAAAATTTACCGAGTAATATCGCATTTGTCAACTTATTATAATATAAGTAAATAATCAGTGTCAATATGAGTACACTGTATTATGAAAATGTAATAAATATGAACAATTAAAATTTCGAAGCTAGTGGGAACACACAAGCGACTTTATATTAAATTGTTGTATATAAATTGGCTTTTCGATGCTAGTGTGCAAGCAACACACTGCTGTAATATTTAAATGGTGTACGAACGCACGAAATAAAACACCGAACGAACAACGCACAAAGAAGAAATTAAAAAATAAACAAAAGCAACACAAATATTGCTGAATATTGCCTTTTATTTGGAATGGATAAATTGTTAGTGTAACTATGTATTAATCTAACAAAATAATACTCGAGATTTGTTTCACAATTTAAATGTGCTTTTTTTTTATTTCATAAATAAATATTTTTACGAAAATAAGATTGGGAACCTCTGCGTTTATTACATCGCTAAAATAAATAAAAAAAAAAATGCTGCAAGAACAACTACACATGTTATTTATAAATAGCCAGAATCGACAAAAACAAACATTAGCTGAGATAAAGTAAATAAAAATAGCACAGCAACAACAAAAACTAATAGCAAAGAAAACAAGTAACAGACAATAAACAAGCAACAACAAACACTAAGAGCTGAAAGAGGTAGATGTTTACATACGCATGGCTACAAAAGAACTAAAAAGAAATTAAAAGAAAGAAATGGAATCTACCTGTTTACTCAGTCATATAAAAAGCACATCGATGCGAACAACAATCAGTTTAAGTAAAGTAAACTCGGCGAACGTGTTATTAGTGTGAAGAGAGTTTGTTGGTTAAACTCTGTGTGAAGAGAGTTTATAAGGAGTAAACTCGTGAAGCTAGTAGTGAAGTAAAAACCAGTTTATTTCGAGCTAACTCAGTAAGGAGAGTTAAGTGTGGATAACCTAGCTTGAAAAGGTTGTGATCGAACTTAAGTTATAACTATGATCGGAAGATTATAACTACGGTTAGAAGATCTTTAAGTAGAAACTTTTGTCGATTAATTGTTGTTGTTTACAAAGTTGTAAACAGAAAGAGTAATTAAGAATAAAAATTGTTATTGCTTGTGAGAAGGCTGCAAGCAGTGGTGCACAAAACTGTGTTGAATAAAAAATTTTTAATTAAACCCAAACACAAAATTTAAATTATTTTAACTACAATCTACGAACTCATAAATACACGTTTTTAAAAAGGTAAAAACGTAACAGTATGCTAACCTCAACCTGATGACCAAAGTGCCCAAGTCGGCAAGAATATTTAAAATAAGACCTATCCTCATTTACCATACCGAAATCCCCAATGTAATACTCGTATTCTCCAATCCTATCATTACTTGTACTCAGAAGTAGCTAAGCTACGATAAGAACAATAATTATGATATTTCCAATAAGAAGCTTATGGAAATATTTTTTGATGCTATCGATGCCTTGCGAAGATGTCAGAACAAGTACGACAAACTTACTATTTCTATTATATTTAAACATGTCATATAACTCAACTTGTTTTTAACTTAAAATTGACATTCTTTTTATAAATGACACTTTTTAGAAACCGTGCCACGAATTCAAACTTGGAAGCTATAAAATTTGAAAGATGATGGTTTTAAAGATGATCGAGATTTAGCATATTTTGTTACCGGAAATTAAAACAAGTATTACTAAGAATTTTCAATCGAAGTGATGATAAACAAACGCCCAGTTATACAGTGAACAAAAAAACTTGTACAGTAAATATTCCGGGTTTCAAATGCAGATATCTCTGTAACTGTTAAAGATATTATGCTAAAACCTAAAGCAATTTAAAGATAAATTAGTCAGATTTCTAAAAATTTGTATAGCAAAAAAAATCTTTATAGGTTAAAGGTCATAGTTCTGTAGAGAATGTGATAGCACTTTTTACATTATATTGAAGTCATTATTCTACTATTGGGGAAGAATGTTTCGGGGCATTGTGCAAAATTATCCTTTATATCTTTAAATATTCCATCTTCATTGTCCCTACTAGAAGAATAAGATTTACAACTGCATTCGAGCTCATTGAACCATGATATATAGCATGACATGCCATGTCCCTTGTATCATCTTACCGACTGGTCAGCAATGAGAATCTGGGTGGAGAATGTGAACAGGTTTGGCATCATAAACTAACTGATTCGGATTTTTTTTTAAGGTAATATCTACAGTTATAGAAGCTTTATGAAAATACCTGCCGGTTGCAAAATCCTTGGCAAAGAGAAATGTCTAATATGAGTAGGATATTAATAGATCGGAGAAATGAATATAGACGAAAATTTCAGAGATTTAGAAATGTTAGTGTTAGGAATCAATTGAAGTGTATCCTGGAGCAACTGAATAAACTAATTGATTTCCACCTTTATAGGGACGGAAATGATTCATGGTCGAAGTTTATTGGAAACTTTCCTCCAAGCTTTAAAATGTTTTGGAAGCTTGCAAGAGTTCTTAATTGCAGCAGAAGATTATTTCCTTACCTAAATGGTAAAATTTTGAAAACAGGTACTGAGAAGACGAATGTGGGTGGTGGACGTATTCACTACTTCACATTCCGTCGCATTAAATATTTCTTCGCTTACAGATGCTGCTGCCTCAAAATGTATTCAAGACCTGAATAACAGAATTCTTGACAGATCTAGTATAGAACTCACCGATTTAGCAAAAGTTGAATCGTTAATGATGTCACTGAAAATAATAAAGCCCCGGGCTTAGATGACAATTATAGAATTATTTGTAGGTTATTTTCCCATGATTTTCAAGAAGGCTAGAGTAAATCCAGTTTCTAAGCTGGGGAAGGATCTTAAATTACCCTCCAGCTATAGGCCCATCAGCATTCCGTTGGACAAGGTGTTTAAAAAGACAATCAGCAAAAGAATTATAGAATTTTCTAATCAGAATAATATCATCAATGCGCAGCAGTTCGGATTACGCAAAGAGTATTCTACTGTACATCAATTAAAAAGAGTCGTTAACTTTCTTAAGTGTAACAAAAGGAATCGTACTGGCGTTATTTTTCTCTATATCGAAAAAGCTTTCGATTCTATTTGGCACGACGGTCTAATCTTAATGCAATTAATTTTGCAACTTATCTGCAGAAAATTTTAAAGTTTTTTTTGGATCAACGCTCTTTTATTGTATCTATCGTTAACATGCTTTCGACAAATACATGCGGGTCTGCCGCATGGATCAGTATTATCACCAACTCTTTACTTAAGTTACATATCGGATATTACCGTTTCCAAAAATCACAAAATGGCTTTTACGCGGGTGATAGTGCTTTTATTTGCTGCTGTAAGTTATCAAAACCGACAAATAAAAGAATGGATAGTTTTATGCTAACCCAGAAATATTTTGACAGGTGTGAAATAAAAGTTAATGATAGTAAGACTTAGACTAAAATATTTTCGTATAATAGATCGCTACAACGTATTCCTTCCAGACGTATTCCTTTTTGCGGAGTTCTCGTCCCACTAAGGTGTGATGCTAAATATCTAGAAGTTATTGTAGATAAAAAGTTATCATTTAAACAGCATTTGGAATATATTTGTGAGCAGGCTGTAAGGAGCAGTCGTGCCCTTTATCCTTTACTCAATAGGAGCGTTTGGCCTGTTATGACCTATGCGTGGCAGGTTTAGTTTTCAAAGCTGCTAAAACTTATAGAAGAAAATTGCAGATAACACAGAATAAAAATTTGAAGATAATATATGGTCTAAACCCCAAATATTCTACTGATTTGCTGCACGTAATGATCGAATCATTCGTAATGCAACTGACTCTGCCATTTAATGAAAAGTGCAGAACGTCTACATATGATATAAGGAATTCGCTAAATAGTCACTCAGTCTCTTTTTTACTAAAAGAGTCAATTTAGTGAGTATTTAAAATTTTTTATAATATTTAAAGTTTGTACAACTTCCCTTGGTTCTGTGATTTTAGTTGTTTTATTTATTTAATTATTCATATTTTTATTGTTGTAATCTCATAACAATGAAAAAACAGACGCCAAGATAGCATCATCTTGTGGGCCAACCTAATCCTGATAACTAACTCTCCAGGTCACATATCCCAGCTGACGCCACCTCGCCCAGGCCATTGGAAAAGCCTTGGCCCCGTAATCTGAGCCTGCGCCCATAAAGATCCATGCAATGGCAAAAGATATGTTTCGCAGTCTCTGGCTCTTCTAAAGCATTTACGAACATAAGGCTGTCCAATGTTGCTTTGCAAACTGCGCTTATGAATTCAGCCCACCTCATAAAAACTCCCCAATCGATAAATATTGCACTTTGCTTCGATTTATCACTAGCCGAATACGATAAAAATTCGACACCAAAGACCGTCTTCTTTAATTTATTGTCAGAACGAAATAACAGTTTAAGGGTTAACAGATGGAGTTTTCTTTACACCTGTGGCACTAAATCTCTCAACAACATTACAGCTTACGCTATTGTGAATGATTTCGGTGAAAACCCTTTACTCAGCATCCTTTACCAACACTCATCAATATTCACAGTAGAATCTTGCCCAATTTACCAGGCTGTACGACAGATACTAAGGGATAAGAAGAAAATTGCTATATTCTCTGATAGTCTTTCCATTTTAAAACCGATAATAACCCATTTAACAAAAAATGGATTACAACAAATAAAATCATAGGTGCCCTTACAAAGCATCACAGCACCAAAAAATACCTATATTGGATACCAAACCGTTTCTGTATTTCCGGTAATGAAAAAACCGATATTGCCGCAAAATACGTTTCTTACGCTCCTATTTTCACGGACTGCACTCTTGAAAAATCCGACATTGCGAGGCTCCATCAAAAGCCACTTACTCATTCACATTACTCCAACATTAGTCCATATTATATTAACTCAATCTATCCTACAACTGTAAGCAAGCAACAAATAAGAACCTTCTTTAGACTATGCTTAGGTCACACTATTTTTTCGCTCCAATGGCTTTTAAAGAAACTACCTCAACCCCCACGCTGCAACAGATACAGATAATGGAATGGCCACATTACTCCTATCACAGGCGGAAATTTTTTGTCAGTATTATATCTTCTTAGGGAAGCAACTTCCATCAATATTATCAAAATCTATGATTTCATTATGACCTGATTGGACATTTGACCCAACTAAAGTTTATGAACTGATTTACAGTGTATGTCACTCAAAATTGTACACTATGGTTTTTTGAAAAGTATTTCTTCAAATCAGGTCATTTATGTTTTGGAAATTATTTAAATTGATATTTTTGTATTGTGTGTGCTATTATTTATCATAAAATAATGTCCAACTGTAATTTATCCCATTTAAATATTACAAAAATTATGTAAAACTGTCAAAACGTACATATCAATGCGTCATTTAAAATCGTACAGAAGAAATCATGGTTGTTTACACTAATTTTAAATGTCAGTTAATCAAGTGAAGTGACTTTTCAGTGTAATTTAGCGTTAATAAATTGTTTATCTAAGTTTCTATTTAACTTATTTGCATTTTGAAGGTGTTTGAGTGAAAAAAGTAAAAAATATCTGAATAGTGAAAATGAAAGGTTATTGGTAACTTTTCATAATAAAAAAGGAAAATTTTACCCCAAATATCGGAAATAATTGATCGTAGTCGTAACAGCGTCTAATAAGTAGTTAAAAGATACGAAAAAGAAGATCGGATAACAAATTAAACTAAAAAATATTATAAATTAAAGTTAGTTCATAATTATGAGCGCAAGATAATCAGAAAAATAAAGCAGTTACATCTTTTAGCCACAAATTAGTGGAAAATATATTTGGAATAGGGTGAAAGCGGTCTACGATTCAAAAATTATTCCATCTTAACAGCTATCATAGCCGAATTAATGGAAGCAAATCGTATATTAGTTACCAATGAAGATCCCAAATAGTCAACAAAATTCTGGAACGATATAATATTCATTAAAAAGTTTAAATTTAATTTATTTTGCTCTTACGGAAAACAAATGGCGTGGATAAAACACAATAAAGTTGTGGACAATACCAACTTGCAATTAACCCTGAAACATGCTAGAATATCACAAATAGTTTGGGGTTGTACATCACCTGGTGTAGTTGGTAACTTAGTATTTGTTGAAGGCAATATGTATAAATTTTTCTATCTGAGAGTTGAATAGCACAATTCGAACACTTTTAAGTCGTACGTCGATAAAGATTTAAAGCAATCTTCCCATGTTGGTCGGCTCTAGATGCTATATAACTAAAGGTAATTCAAACGCCGTCCCAGTCAGTCACTATAAACGCTGTTGAACTACTGTGGAAAATACCAGACAAAAAATTTATAGACTACCCATATCTAACATAAGAGTCCTACTGGAAGAACATCAAAAAAATGGAATAAAGCAACTCTTTAAACGTGCAAAATTCTTTTGAAGTCCATGCTAAAAAGTCTCTAAAAAGTAACAAAGAGTACAAAACAAAATAATCAAATTATTTCACATTAATAAAGGGTCCGCCAAATAAAATTTTTTTTGAAAATGCTATAAAAAAACTACTGAATATTTTCTCAAATTTCTTTTTTTATTTGAAAGTACAATCCTTCCGGTTAATAATGGAAAATAATTTCATTCAAATGGCTGCCTCGGCTGGCCATGCAGTAGCCTACACAACCGGTTCAATTTTTAAGCACATTATCGACTGTGTGCAGCTGTATTTCATCAATAGCTTCACTAATATTGTCCTTTAAAACGTCAATTGTCTTTGGCTTGTTGGCATAACACTTATCTTTGACGGCACCCCACAAATAATAGTCCAACGGTGTCAAATCGCAGCTCCGAGGTGGCCAAACGACATCAGCTCTGCGGCTGATAATGCGATCTTCAAAAACAGGGCGCAAAACATCGAGTGTAGCTTCGGCTGTGTGACACGTAGCGCCGTCCTGTTGAAACCAAATGTTGCTAATATCCTCCTCTTCAATTTTTTTGAACAAAAATTCGTTCAACATGGCCCGATAACGATCGCCATTGACTGTAACGGCCACTCCTTGCTCATTTTCGAAGAAAAATGGCCCAATTATGCCTCTGGACCAAAATCCGCACCAAAAAGTGACTCGTCTTGGGTGTATCGGCTTTTCAATGTATGCGTGCGGGTTTTCTGTGCCCCAAATGCGACAATTTTGCTTGTTTCCATACCCGACAAGATCAAAATGAGCTTCATCTGAAAAGATGATTTTTGATTCTGCAACATTACCATGATTTTCAAAATAATGTCGCAATATTTCACAGCGTTGTTCAAGCGTATACACAACCATATTCGTTCAGCGGAAGGATAAAACTAATTATCTGTCAAATCAGACATGAGCTAAGTGTTACCATTCACGAAATAAGCACTAGTTGAAAAAAAAACGTCAGATGGTGGACCCTTTGTTTTTTTATTTTTTATCCTTTAATTATAAGTTTATATATGTGCACGATTTTAAGTGAAGCATGAATTATGCAATATTTTTTTAATTTTTGTCAACACTGTTCTAAAGAATTGAATTATTTATTTATTTATTTATTTTTTTTTTTAATACATGTTTTTTTCTAATTACTGATGTGTCTTTTAATTTTATATACAATAAATTTATATTGACAGTTTTGTTTCACGTTATATTAAAAATGGTGCTGTACGATTTTAAGTGATACCCACTGTATATTATTGTGTAACATCGCAAAATTAATTTGTAAATAGACTAATGGCAGCTAGGGCTCTTTAATTGTCTTTAATCCTTTGGTTTTAATAAATAATTAAGCAATGTAATAAGTATTACTTCTATTTTGTTATTTAAAGAATTATAAATTTTAGTTTTTCAATAAATTGCGATTAACTGTTTCAATAAATGCAAACAGTGAAACTACACCTTTCCAACGCATGTATTGCGCTGTAAATCGGTTTATACTATATATATATATATATATATATAAGTTGACTGAAGTTCGTCATTATATATATATATTTATCTAGGTAAAGTTTTTTACTATTTGTTATTGCAACTAAATTCATATCAGGATCGCTGTTTATAAAAACTTTGAACCCGAACCCGTTGAACCCAGGTGAGAAATGGTTCATATTGTTAAAAAACGAAAATAAAATACAGATTATTTGTAACGAAACCGTACAAATTTTTACGGTTCGATTGGTAGCTTATTTAAAAATGAAATTACAATCAATTTATGAATGAAAAATATTCAAAACTAGGAAAAGAAAAAATTTTATTATTTTGGTAGCAACAATAAATGGGATCTCTAATATTGTATTGAGCGGCCCAGATAATATTCGCAATACCTGCTACGCAAGTAAGCGTCGAGTGGGCCTTTTTAGCCTTGAAATTTATTTTGTGGTCACAAAGAACACATTTTAATGAAAAAAGTTAAAAAGTATATTTATTAATTATAAAATCAAATGTAAAAAATGTAAAATCAAATGATAGTATATAATATTTTCAGGGAAGAAAAATCCGAAGGACAGTTAGAACTACGAGAGGAACTCGAACATAAAAACTCTCAATATGAGAAGCTACGCTTAGAGGTAAGTATATTATTGTTTATTATCGAAGAGTTTTATATATTTTATGTTACGTAGAGCCAAGAATGGTATGCTGAAGCAAAGCGAGCATCAGCTTATCGCGATGAGGTGGATGTATTAAGAGAACGAGCGGAGCGCGCTGATCGTTTAGAAGTTGAACTTCAAAAATTCAAAGAAAAACTTACTGATTCAGAGTTTTACAAAACGCGTGTTGAAGAGCTTCGTGAAGATAACCGAATGCTTTTAGAATCAAAGTAAGAACTATTATTATGTGAACTATTATTATGGTGGTGGTCACATATTTAGGTAGATTATTTTAAATTTTAGAAAAATAAACATGTTTATAATACTCGTATATATAATATATTTATAATATAATATAATATAATATATATATATATATATATATATATATATATATATATATATATATATATATTAAATTTTAGAAAAATAAACATGTTTATAATACTCGTATATATAATATATTTATAATATAATATAATATAATATATATATATATATTAAATTTTAGAAAAATAAACATATTTATAATACTCGTATATATAATATATTTATAATATAATATATATATATATATATATATATATATATATATATATATATATATATATATATATATATTTATAATATAATATATCCATTTCAAATTGTGGTTGTCTTTCGTTGACCACATAAGTAGGGACACACAATTATAATAATAACAATAAATTTTTAGTAAATTTAGCAAATTTCTAATATATATAGGAAAAATTTTAATTAAGAAATGATAAAACAAATATTAAAATAGTGTACTCCAGATTTTTAATAACATATTGCTTGAAAATATTGAAAAAAGAAGACTGGAGTTAGACCTAGCTAGTTTATTCCAAAAGGATGGTACATTATGCTATTCAGCATTGTAAGCAGAACGGAACCATTGAAAACGAAAAAAAGAAATCCAAGGTAAAAAACAACTCCACGAGAAAACCGTCTATTTTTAAATCGAGTAAAGCTACTCGCTTTTTAAACTCAAGGCAGCA
Organism: Wohlfahrtia magnifica; assembly: GCA_023159175.1. NCBI lineage: Eukaryota > Metazoa > Arthropoda > Insecta > Diptera > Sarcophagidae > Wohlfahrtia > Wohlfahrtia magnifica. Next base: position 335,015 of record JAKWBJ010000075.1, read on the forward strand.
TAGTAATGAAATAACTGATTAACTAAGCAAAAAAAATATCTAGCCGCAAAAATGAGAAAAAAGCCATATATTTTTAAAAGAGGCATAAGTCTCCGCATACAGTTTACAAAGGACTATCTTGAAAAGTTAGTAGAATTTTGGAAAAAATTACTTTGAAGCGATGATTCTAAGTTTTAATTTATTTATCTGACGTCCTCCAAACTAATAACTTAACCCTCGCTACATTTTAAAGACTGTAAAACACGGTGGAGTAAGCACCATGGTTTTGGCTGTATTTTCTTGGTTGGTTTATCAAATAATTGTACAAAAACGTATTTCGTAATGAAGCCGTGTGCGGATGAAAATATGTTACAAAGTTATATATTTCTAGAGAATATTGATCATAAATACACTGCCAAAGGCGTTAGACGGTGGTCTTATAGGACACGGCGAAAAGAACTCGAGTGTTTAATAGAGAGACATCAACCTCCCTCCATACAAATTCATCTAAAATACTACTTTAATAGTAAAATTTAAATTGTCTTATTAGCTTTTAGCTAGGATACATTAATAATTTAAAAAAATACTCCAAAAAGAAAACAGTTTTTTATCCCTAAATATGTGATCGCCCCTGTATGTACATGATTCAAACATTTTACACATAAAGTTGTCCTTTTTCAGAGAAATGTTGGAAGAACAACTACAACGATGGCGTAAAAGATCTGAACATGTTATGTCATTGGAATCAGAAATTATTAATTATAAGCAAAAGCTAAATGATATGGCTTTAGAAAGAGATTCCGATCGTTCTAGATTAGAAGAGTTGATCGAAGAAAATACTCAACTTCAGTTAGTTGCTAAGAATCTCAATAGCTCCTTAGACATTGATAAATCTTTGTCCGATATCGATGATGATTGTAATTCTGGTGACAATAGCCTTTCTGAACAATTATCAAACAATGCTCAGGTGAGTTTGTAATAAATGTTATGCATATATATATTTCGTTTAACATAATTTTTAACAAATTTGTTTTGTACATATTAAGTTATGATTCCCTGTATAAAATTACAATTCGTAAAAGAATTTGTAATACAGGGAAATATACAAAACCTTTGTTGATTCACACGTTAGCTGCCATGTGTAACACCGCTGGTCAGCCTTTGTTCAAACATGCCAAAGTGTTCAAATCCTTTTTGTTTGTTATATGGTGGCAGTCAACGTGTTAAAAAAGGTGTAAAACATATTGCCGAATTCACAATACTTTGTATCTTTGTACTTTGTATTGAATACACTTTTTGTTTACTTGCTGGTAATTGAATTAATGTATAAATGTTTTTTGTATTTTAAACGTCTAAAACCAAATAAGAAGAAAAGCAGTTTTCATAAATTGATTTTCATATATAAAATGATAAATAGAACAATAAAAAGTATTTTTTATTTACAATATGTACGCATATATTTTCTTTCAAAAAATTTGCTGCTGAAAATTAAAAAAAAAAAAATTGTTCTACCCGATATTTGGTATTAACATTGCACTAAGAGCACGGAAACCAATAGAATTCTTTGAAAACACATAAAAAAAAATGTATGGGTGTACGACATTTTTATATGAAAATTTCCAACAACAAGTTTACAACTTTTGTGTTTCGGTACAATCAAACAATGAATAAAATGATGCAAGAGTTTTGTGAATTCGATATATATGTATTAAGGTGTTTCATTTTTTATCATAGATGTGACATTGATTACGCCCCGAGTGTCGATAATATAAAAATTATATATACAAAATTTGAAGATTGACCAGATTTGCAGAAATAATCAAAGGATACAACTTTTCAGTATTTCTATTCTATAATTAATAGGCAAACACAATTTTTGTAATCACTTTTACGCCTGTACTACTTTACGATTTTGAAAAGATATGTTTGGTTTTAAAGCACTTCCACAGTGAAGAAAACCATCTTTGAAGAAAGTTTACCTATTTTTTTTTTTAATTTTATTTCCAATAAATTTGGAAATTAAAGGTAGTTTTGAAATTTTTCATCGAACAGTGGGTATTATTTTAAATTGTGCCTCTTTAACTGAAAATATGTTTTGATGAACTTAACACTTTTTTCATTAATAGGGTCACAACTCTAAATAAAAGAAAACTACTCAATTACTCAAAAAAAAAAAAAAAAAATATTACTCTTTGGTTGATAATGTACAAGCGTCACAAGTAATATAAAAACAGACATTACAATATTTTCTCAAGTAAGGAGATATTGATGAAAACTAAAATTTCGTGATTATCATAGATTTATGGGAAAAAAAGTGATTTTGATAAATTTTGAGTTGTAACTGTTCATGATTTAGTGTGCGCTGCGTATGTATAAATTATTTTATATATAAAATATAGTTATAGTTAAGTCTGGACTTTTTTTAAGCTTAACAGTTTAATAAAGTGTATAAAATTCTGAAAATAACGGTACCAATTAAAATGCAATCAATAAGGTAAATTAGCAGAAATTATCATTCTTTTCAGAACTTTTATGCAAAAAGTTGGAAAAATGTCTGTAAAAATTTATTAAAAATTAAAACTAGACAAATAATACGTTCTCTTCATTGGATTAAATTCGAATTTTTTTGGTTTATTTTCCTAACATGTAGATATAAAGGTAACTCAAGCAACGGTTTGGTTTTAATGGATATTTTTTTAAACACCGTTTGTAACTTTTTGTTGGTTCTGAAACTTTCAAAGAGAATATTTTAGAATTTGAAGCTCAAAATTTTAAGCAGAACACTATACTAAAACAAAAATTATTATCACAATTTAATACGTATTCCAAATCAAGATATTTACGTGTTAAACCTTTCGTAAACACATCCATGTATTTTTAATGTAATAGAACTTTTTACAATCTATGCAAAGAAAACATGTATGTATTTTGTGAGAAATCGATATAACATCGAAGTACCTCTACGCCACATTTCATCGAAAAATATCGATTGCTTAGAATGTGCATTACTACTCCAAAGAATGATATGATACTCACATATCGGTTGTAGATGGGTACCAGAATAACACCCTCGACCTTTTCCTCACTACACACCCTGAGAAGTTTGTAGTTGAGGTCCTTGCACCTCGGAAATTCGGGCCACTGTACCATTTCTGCCTCTTTCCCGTTCTCCACTCTTCACAACGCTTTACGTACAGCTACGAACCTCTTGGTTTCCAATTACGAGAAAGCTTGTTGGGATGAGCTTAACGATTTCTACGAGCATTTAATTTGGAAACTTTGTTTCCTTAATTCTAATGTGAATGCCATGGCCGAAATGGTTGTCAATATAATAAAGCTAGGGATGGATAATGTCATCCCATCCAGAAAGCTTCCGATTAAATCAAGAAATAAATCTTGGTTTAATCAGACGTGCAAACTTGCAGTCAGATCCAGAGAGGAAGCATTCAGAAATTAGCGTAATAACAAATGCGATCATACTGATTCGCTTCGCAAATAGACGAGATCTTATTGTGCCACAGTACTTAGGCGCGTACTTACGTGCTAAGGTTATTACTTTTCAGCGGGAAAGTAAGAGCCTTTGGTCATTCATTAAAAGGCTTAGGAACAGCGCTAGTTCGGTTCCAGTCCTTATGAAGGATGACCAAACATTCACTAACCCAGTTGAAAATACAAACCGTCTGGCTGAAATGTTTGCATGGAATTCGAATTAATAAGTCTTCTGAGCCTGATGGAATTCCAGCGCTAGTCCTGAAACAGTGTTCTTCGACGCTTGCGCGTCCATTAGCTAATCTTTTCAGTACGTCTTATCGTGCGAGTGTTTTTCCATCTTGCTGGAAGGTTGCCAATGTAACGCCAATCCCTAAAAAGGGTGAGGCTAGTAACCCTGAAAACTACCGCCCAATAGCAGTTTGTTCGGCACTTTCCAAAGTTATGGAGAGTATGATTAATCATCACCTTGTGAAATATTTAGTATTGTAGCCCTGGATATTTCCAAGGCGTTTGAAAGAGATTGGCACGAGGCTCTCATAGCCAAACTTTTTGCTCTTGGTGTCGGTAGTCACTTCTCTCGATTCATATCGAGCTTTCTCAGAAATAGCACTATAAGAGTGGTTATAGATGGGATCTCATCCGACGAGTTCAGGATAAATTCAGGGGTACCGCAAGGCATTGTTCTTTCTCCAACTCTCTTCCTAATATTTCTTAACGACTTTCTTTTTCTCACTTCCAATTCTATCTACTCTTTTGCAGATGAAAGCAACATTTGTCATTCATTTTCTTTTGATCGTAGGCCGAGCTTTTGGAGATTGGGGCGAAAAGGCGGAGTATGAACAACACGCTTACAAGCGACCTGGCGAAAATCTCTGAGTGGGGTAGCGCGAACAGGTTCGACTTTTATACGCGCAAGACCCAATGTTGTTTTCTGACACATGGACGTGGTGGTGTGTTGTCATCTGATGCTCTTTATGCTCTGGGCATCAGAGTTCAATGTGACGTTCGTTGGAACGATCACATTTTTCGAATGTCGAAAGAAGCATTGAAGTGCCTCGGTTTTTTAAGACGGTGCATAAATTACGTCACTCTATCTGATCTTAATATTTACAAGACCTATATTCAAACAAACTTCTGAACACTTAACCAGATGCGCAAGTAAAAAAAGAGGCTTCACAATTGTAAACAATCGTCTTTGATTCATATTGTCGGAGAAAAACATTGGATAAGCTTATTTTGACGAATGCATGCCTTCTGATAGAAAATTTGGAAACAAAACCAGAAAATAAAAATTAAACGAAGCTCTTAGTGGGGTAAAACGTAGATTTTTAATGAAAAAACCTGAGCTATTTCATAATTAATAAAACGAAAAGTTCTTTAACATGTTTGGGATCCACGACGCCAAAAAATGCTCTTAAAAGATACATAGTAAATGATACAACATAAATAGGAATAGCTATGATTTAAAAGTTTAACGAATCGGGTAGGGAAGAGCAACAAGAACAAATCTTAATGGAGGTAGTCGATTATCACAAAAAGGTCGTCACTAAGTAAATAAAACAAGAAATTACGTCGTTTGAAGTTAATTATGCCAAATTTATTACTATTGATCTCATATTTTAGTCTTAGCATTATTTTTCTATAACAGTCTTCCGAATAAAACTAAAAAATACTGAAAAATCATATTTTTCACTTTTTCTAAGTGTGCAATCTCTATACATTATACAATCTATAAAATTTAGTGTAAAACTAACAGACAGAATGGAAAAATTGCCATCATTTAGAAGACAATATGTTCTTGTTTAACAAAAGAAGAACATTTATTAAATGAATTCATATCTTAGTCATATAAAACTAAAAAAGAAACAGAAATATTCCTTTTTTATCTCACAGCTTATTTTATGCACACTATTTACTGTAATAGTATCTAAATGTAACATTGTTGATAATTCTATATTCTCTATTATACTTCTGGCTTTGTTTTAGTTTTAATTTATAGTCTGATTTAATAACATAACTTTAAATTAAAAAACAAACAAAAAATCAAATAGGCCTTTGATCAACGTTAGAACAACGGGAATTAGTTTTAAATCATTTAAAAAAATGACCACTCACAACGAAAAATAGCAGAAATCGTGAAGTTAAATGGTGCCACAGTTCAAAAATCAATGAATGCTTCATTCATGAAGATGAACTTTATATTTTAAGAAAAACAAAATCTAATTTAAGTTTAGGCTGAACTGGACAAATAACTTTGTGTTGACAACTTGTTGGAAAGTGCTGAGAAACTGGGTATAACATAGAATTTACGATATTACCAAGATAACGATCATAATCATAAATCGGGTATTGTACAAAATTGGCTGATCTAAAATTGTCCACAGGCCTTAATGTTATATAAAATTTGTGGTTGGTTTTGAAAACAGGATATCAAGTAAAATTGAGAAGTGGAGAATATTTCGCCCAATTAAAAAAAAAAAAAAAAAATGGTAAAATCTATACCAAACCGCCTCGAATCTGTCATAGATAATAAATATTGTCACATAAACTATTACATCATTTATTTATTAGATGTTATTTCGACCTTTTGAAAATTGTAATTGCGTGCATAAAGTAAGCTATGAAATGGAAAAAAAGTATTTTTGGTTTTTTTAATTTTAAATGATTAAGATATAATCTTTTGTTAAACAAGAACGAGTTCTCTTTTCAATAATGCCAAATTTTTCTTTATCCTCTATTACTTTTGCTTTTTTGCGGCTTAAACAGAAAAAATATAATTTTTACATTATCGAGACTCATGGTGTAATCAAAGTCATAAAACAAATAAACATAAACATAAACAAATCTTTGACAAAAAATTAAATATCCTAATATATATGTGTGTCATAACTTTGTCTTTTTTAGTCACGTGCCTTAAAATTAGAATTGGAAAACAGGCGTCTCACAGCGGCTTTAGATCAGTTGAAAGAAACTTCATTCTACGAATCAACAAATAAAATATTGGACTTAGAAAAAGAAAAGAAGAAATTAAACCTTAAACTTGAACAGATGCAAGAAAATATACAGCGTCTTTCACAACAAAACAGCGAATTAGAAAAAGTATTTAAAGATGCTTTAGAAGAAAATAAAAAAATGCAATTAATTTTAGATCAAAGACAACAGGCTTACGATAAACTAAGTCAAGAACGTGAAGTTGATCGAACAAAAATTTTGGATTTTGAAAAACAGATAGAGACTTTAAAAAAGGAAAAGCAACGCATTCAAACGCTGAACGAAAGTGTTCAGCGTCGAGCAGATGATTTGGAACGCATGGTCGAATCTCGATCAAAAGAAAACGAAAAATACATAGAAAAGGTAAAAGTACTTGAAGATACAAAAGAAACTGTGTATGAACAACAAACAAAATTAAATACTTTAGAACGTGAAAATACAAGTCTTACAAGAGAAGTTTCCAAACTAAAAGAAAACCTTGAAGAGAAATCAGTGGTTTTAGATAAACAATGCGCAATAACTGAAACTCAAATGAAAGAAATATTGCGTTTAACAAAGTCTTTGGAAGAAGCTGAACATATTAAAAATCGCCTCATTGAATTGGAATCTCAAAATCAAGAATTAATATCTCAAAGAGAAATTGACTTGGAAACAATCACAACTTTGCGCAATGATTTGGTTTCTGGCACTTTAGCCACCAATAAAGTTAGGCACAATTTGGAAAAACTCGGATTAAATGTTGATTCCTCAGATGATAAATCCGAATTAAATGTAGAGACAGTTGTAGAAAAGTTGGTGCGCAATCCGGAAACATTTAAAACAGTTCGAGAAATTATGCTTAATGTGTCAAAAGAGCAATCTAAAAACGGCAATGCAAAATCTGATATATGTGTTCTGTGTCATCGTAAAGAGATATTTACTGTAGAAAAAAATATAGAACTTTCGTCGCCTGGTAATTTAAGTGTGCTAGAAATTGCTGAGATTGCAAAGCTTTCAGAAACTAATACCCAACTAAGTGCTAAAAACGTTGCATTGCAATCCACATATGATCAACTACAAGCAGAAAATGCTCGTTTCAAAGTTGACATTGCTACATTAGGTTCACAGATTACTTCTCTTAATACTCAACACGTTGCTTTACAGTTAGCAAATTCGCAATTAGCCGCAGATAAAGACGTTTTATTGAAAGAAAATGAAAAACTTAAGCAGGAACATAAAAACTTTTTACAGGACCAAGTTACACTTCAATGTTTACATAATCAATTATCATCTGAATACGAATCTTTAAACAAAGACAAAGAGCATTTAAAAGTTGTAATACGTGACTTAAGAAACGAGGCTCGTGAATTTCGTGATCATATTACAAGCTTAGAAACTCAAATTGACGATTTGAAACAACAAAATATTTCAATGAAAACATATTCGGAAGATTTGGCCATTCTTCGTACGGAACATTCGAAACTAACCGATGATTTTCGTAATTTATTTGCTACAAGTGATAGATTCAAAATTGAATACAAAAACATTCAAGAACAGTACAAAATGATACGAACGGAAAACAGTAAATTGAAGTCACAAAATAACGAACTGACTGGAGAATTGGGTAGTCGAAATGATCGGCTTAAAGTTTTGGAATTACAGTATTCAAAAGCAATTCAGTGGTGTGAGGTACGCAAATGTATCTTTATTCTATAATATATCATTTAAAATTTCTAAATTGTAGATGTTGGTACAACAGAATGTAGATTTAGATACAGAACGTAAAAGTCTAATGGATAATATTTCTGGTTTGCTTAAACAATACCATGAACTATTAACACTCTCTCTGAAAGATAAAAAACAATTCCACGAAGAAGAGAAATACTTTAATGAATGCTTGCACAATTTAAGTCGTCAAAAAGAAAAGCTCGAAGAAAAAATTATAGAACTATTTAAAAAATCAGAAGCGGTTGTAACAAAAAAGTATTCGTATTATTCAATAAAATAAGTAATAATATTCACGGTCAATTATATTATTTTTTTTTTTTTAGAAAACCATTTGGTAGCAAATTGGTGAGACGTGTGAAGCAAGCCAGTTCTGATTTTATGAATATAGTTCCTAGCCGTGTATGTATTCCTTTTTTAATTCAATTGCCATTCATGTTATTATTTTATTCATCATTGTAGAATCGCCGTACCTGTAATGACGATTCACATTTAACACAACCACAGACCATGATTGGTTCAGAGTCAGGTGGAAATGATTCTGACAACAGTATCGAAGAATGTAGTTTAATCAATTCAGAATTACGTTTACAGCGTAATGTACCAATACGTCAAAGTCTTCAACGGTATGTGATATGTAATTATGTTTGGTACAGTAATATCTAAATGTTGGTGAATGTACAAAATTGGTTTATATTTTACTTATTAAAACATAGTTATATGTAGTATAAAGTTTATTGAAATATTTTCATTCGTATATATTAATATATATATTTATTTAGCGATACTTTGGACCATTCAATTTCTCGCGGTGGTACTATAAGGAGTAGTTTACAAACTCAAAAACGTACGGATTTGAATAATTCACGTAGAAATAGCGTGCACGGGTAATGTTGTTTTCTTTACGTTATTAACTTATACATACATTAACACTGATATTTCATAAAATAATTTCAAATTAATGTTTGTGTTTTCTTTTATGATATGTTTAGTAAAATTATTTTAAATTTCTGGATATTTTCATTGTAATTCGGTAATAATTAATGTGTATAATTAAAAATAATTATTTAAATATTATTTAACGCTTTGTACTAAAACTTGAAAATGTTGAATGTTGTTTTAAGTTATTAGCTAATCATCATAACGCTTAAAATACTAGAAAAGCAAATACATTCGCATTGAAAAGCATATATTTTTTTCATGAATCAAAATCGAGTAAAGTATTCACTTCCATGTGTTATCTATGGTGCGTTCAGTGTATGCCATAACATCTTTTTATTTTCTTCCGCGGTTTTTATTTTTATGTTTAATTTATTAAAAAAAATGAGTAATCTGCACTGGACAGTAATTTAGCACATTTTACTAATTTCGATATGCTCCAGTAATTTTTTGTTTAAAATCTTAAATTAGTCAATTTTGTGAATTTTAAACGTGAAGTTATTCATCAAATAAGCACTAAAGGAATCATCGTTTGTTGTTGAAAAAGCTTAACTGCTGCTGAAAGTTCCTCCCAAAAACTTCCGGTTGATACAGCTATCACTGAGTTGACTATACTTGGCCGTCTGGGGCCTGGTCGTTCACATGTGACATTGCTTGCCTATTAAACTCCTACAAAAAGATTGTTCTTATCCAAGCTCATGGGACATACAAAAGTATTACACAGTGCGCTTGACCTAGAAAACAGCTCTTAAAGAGGACAAATTTTTTTAAGCATCCGTTACAGGCCCCTTTAAATCCTAAACTGAATTATTAGATCTCAGTCTTGTAGTGAACCTATGGAATGATGTAGAGCAACACATTACTGTTTTTAAACCTAAAAATTGAAGTGACATGGACAGAAATCTAAAACGAATGGCAAACAAAGCCAATGGAACGTTGTATGTGACTTATAGACATTAAGCCGAGGAGACATGCAGCTGTTATTAAAAAAGTGTTATTCAACCAAGTACATACCTAGTTTTATATAAAATAAATAAGTAGTTTTTTTTTTTTTCTCGCTGAAAATATATTTTTTTAATTTGCGCTAATCACTATCCAATCATTATTTTGGGGTTTGCTCTATTTTAATACAAAATAAACGAATTGAAACAAATAAGAGTAAACTAATACTTTTTATTTCTGGGACCGCGTCTGATACTTTAGGACTTAGAAATGATTAAAATAATAAACATGTAAAAAAAAATTGGTTCCAGAAAGTACACGGAGGTATTGTGCTAAAATCATGTTCAAAAATGTATGTACGTATTTATGCACCCAAAAAACAAATATCAAATTTATTATATCGTTTCGATATATATGTATATTCTGCTATGTTCCATAAATCTAAATCGATTAATATAAAAACGAATGAAATTTAAAATCTTAAATTATCAATACTTATCTTTATTATCAATTTAACTATTTGGTCCAGGACAAATTTTTGACTATAACTTTTATTATTTTATATTTTGATCCATAATCGACAAAGTAGTTTTTCTAGATTTTGATTTATAAACATGGCTATTTGTTTGAATTTCAACAATGAGAATAAAATTTGTTCTTGTTGTTTTTTGTGGGATTTCATATGATAATAAAAACAAGAAAATCTTTCATTCATTTTCCGTTTACTTTAGAGTGTGAGGATTTTGGCAAAGGGTTTTCATCTGTTTCCATCTTAGCTATCGTTTTCGTATTTTTTGGGCTTATGGTGCGTTTTCTGAAAGTTATAGACAAAGATTTTTCCCATGCCAAGAGTCATCTTCCTCTTGGTATTGTGATTTCGCATTTTCCTTCCAATATTTGTCGCGGGAGTCGTTGAATCCTATCTTTCTATTTTTATTTGACATCGCCCTTAAATATCGTATTTCAGAGGATCGTATTCGTGATTGTTTTTTTCCGGTGTGTAGCCAATTTCACAGCCATTTGTAGACAGCAAGTTTCTTTTTGCGCTGACTTTTCAGGAAGTTTCTATTTATGGTATTATATAACTTTCCCACTGTCCAAATTCCGCTAATATTTTTGTCATGTTTGCTGTCAATTACACTACTCCAAGATATTTAAATTCTTGCACTTGATGGAGTTGTTTTTAGTCTGTCATTATTAAGTTTCTTTACAGCTGCTGCCCTACGAACATCGTATGAGTTTTGAGTTTGCTTATAAGAAGACCACGGCTATATAATTCTTTACCAAGGTTATTCAAGTTTTCCTGTAAATTCGTACCGGAATTTGCCAACAGCACGATGTAACCGCCATATGCGAGTGTAGATATCCTTCTCCAGTTGCTTCTAAACATTTTCATAGGCAGTCGTAATAGATTAATTGACTTGGTGTTTGTGAATAGAATCTCTAAAATTTTGCTTTATGATCGTATCTCAGCGCCATGTTTTTCAAATCATGATTTACTACTTGTAACAGACTAGACAGGCTACGTATTACTCTTGCCGTGATGTGCGCCAGTTGGATCGTGATCTTTTGAATCAACAATTTTTTTTTATATTTTCTAGTCTCTGATTTACATTCTTAATGACATGGATGATCAGATGTGTTTTCTATAGAATATTAAGTCATTATTTGTTATCATTATGTGTTCCCATCACGACTAGACGTGTATACATGAACCAGGAAAAAAATAAGATTTATTCCTTTATTGTCATTCTCAACTCAAATCAGTTTGGTCGTCGAAGAGTCAACGCAACCAATAAAACCAAAGAGCATAGAATACATAGAGCGCGCCCGTCAAACTGGTAAATATTTGCTGCTTTCTATTTTTTGTGAATTTTTAGAAATCAAAAATATCATACTTTAAAAAGAAATTTTTTTTTAAAAATGACTTTTTCTCAATAACTCCAAAAATACGGGATATATTAGAAAATTATATGAGAATGACTTAAAGCTAGTGTAATTTGGAATTTTTTAGCATATGGCTTAACGAAATCGAGTGAGTCATTCCAAAGTTATCATAAGATGTATGAAGCAGCCTCTTCAAAAATCTCACATTTTAGAAACAAATTCTAAAAAAACATCCATAGATTCTGAAATTCTGATGATTTTTGAAGTTAGGCGACCATAGATCAAATATAGTGGTTATCCACGGTCAGAAAATTTTTTTCCACTTGTTGCATAGTGTAATATAAAAAGTTCGCTCGGTGCTGTAGGTAGGTAGGTAAGAAAGGCGGTACTAAAAAGTACCCCTCCCAGAGACCACAGTGGTCCATTGTGGAAAGAACCTTTTAACTGATAAGAAGAAGAGTGTAGAGAAGAAATTAGAAAACAAGTAGAGAGGAAGGACAGAGAAGGAAATAGAAGAAGAAGAAGATGGTCAGAAGAGGCATACAGAAAAAAGAGACGGATGCCCAAGGAGGACCAGGCATCACCTAAGGAGCCAGCTGAGACCTGACAGAAAGCACTCCAGGTTGCATATCCTGGCCGACGCAATGTCACCAAGTCCATCAAAAGAGCCCCGGCCAAACAGCCTGAGCCTGCGCCCATGAAGAGCCGGGCAGTGACAGAGGATGTGTTCCACAGTCTCCGGCTCCCCTATATCGCCGCAAACTCGGCAGAAAATAAGGGAGCCTGCTTCCCAAATCCCAGTCTTCGCCCTCAGAGCGCAGTTCCCAGTCACAAAGCCTATCAGAATCCTAGGAGCTTCCCTCAGATTGAGAACCCATTCCATCCTAGAGCAGTCAAGTCGCGGTCACAGCAGCCTGGAGACCCTACAGTCTTCTCTGCTCCTCCACGACTCCTCCACTCTACGACGGGTCCAGCAATCAATTAAGCTCCCAAAGAAACCAAGCGGTGGTTTCACCGACTCATCTGCCTGTTCTACACCCAAATTCGCGCCCGCTCTTACCAGTTCATCTGCAATCTCGTTGCCCCTTACGCATGCCCCGGAACCCAGCACAGTTTAATGCTGCACACATCCATGTAGACTCCCGCACCAGTGCCCTCCTCTTGGATCCATCTGTAAAGATGGCGTGGCCGTCGAAAAGTCCATCAACCTCACGCCAAGACTATCCGGAAAACTGCCGCATGGTATATGCCGAAGTCGCATTCCCTGACCTTATAGTCCGTTGAACCAGCACAGGTCACCGAATGCGCACCCCAGTCAAGTCCCCCCAAAATGGCAGAGTGTCCATAACCCAGAGCCTTGGCCAGGCCCCCTTCAAAAATCCTCAAGAAACTCCTAGTTGCCCTCCCTTCACCACAACCTCAAGGGAGGTCAGGCCCAGGATAATGTCCAGTGCTGCCTGAGGAGTACTTCTAAAGGCAGATATGCTCAAAGCAACACACCTATGTACCTTATTTAAAAGACTCCTCCGACTGACATTTTTCAAGGCTGTCCACCATACGATACAGCCATAGTTGGGAACAGGTATGACTATGGAGTCGTAGATCCACTTCACCATCGCGGGGCGAAGACCCCATCTCCTATCAATGGCCCTTCTAACCGTATAGTAGGCGTTAAAGCCCTTATTCATTCTCAGAAGGGTATTCTCCCTCCAGTTAAGTTTTCTATCCAAGAAAACCTCTAAGAACTTGGCCCCCTCAGAAAATCATGGCACAATCCTATTCAACCTAGGTAGCTCAAAATTTTCCAACTTACATTTCCTGGAAAAGAGAACTAACTCAGTCTTCGAGGAATTGATGCTAAGATCCCTGGCAGACGCCCAGGAAGATAACTCGCCAAGCGCCGACTGCATGATGTCACCATCGGGGAGAACCTTCCCGACACAAGAATCACCAGATCATCCGCGTAGCAAAACACCTTCCTGCCTTCCTCATCAAACTTCTTAAGGACTCCATTCACAACAAGATTCCAGAGTAGCAGACTCCACAAGGAAATCATGGACGCCAAGATCAACCAGTGCCTCCCTAATCGCTCTCAACGTTGTTGAAGGCACCCTCAATATCCAGAAAGGCAGCAAGGGTGAAAATCCCATAGTGCAGACCCTTATCAATGTAGCCGACGACCTCGTGTAGAGCAGTCTCAACAGACCCACCCGTAAGGTAAGCATGTTGAGCCCTAGTATCCTACTCCTCTAGTGCAAATTTATCACTCTCTCCATCGTTTTCAGCAAAAACGATGATAGACTGATCGGCCTAAAATCACCTGGCATGGAGTGGCAAAATCTGCCGGCCTTCGGTATGAAACCCACTATCACCCTCCTCCATGCCATAGGCACAATTCCACCAAGAAGGCAGACCCTAAAGACTTCCACCAGGAACTTCATGGCAGAGATGGGGACATTCTGTAACATGGCCGGAAAGATCCCATCCGGGCCCGGAGATCTATAGGACCCAAAGGACCGGACCGCCCAAGTTACCTTATCCAATGTCACCATATTAGTCACCAAAGCCCGTTCCTCATCTGAAACCGGGGCCAAAACTGCCCGCCCCGTCTCCTCAACTGTCACCTCCATACAACCAGGGAAATGGGTCTCCAGGAGAATACCAAGTGACTCAGAGCCAGATTCAGCCCATGAATCGTTCTCTCTTCGAATGTTACCAAAGACAGCCTTGCCCTTGGATATACCACTTTGAAACCTGGACAGCTCATTGACAGAATCAATTGACTCGCAGAAGTTAGTCCATCACTCCTTCTTGGCCCTCTTGATATTCCCCTTGTACCTATTGAAACAGATTATGCACATATCCCAATCCTCCGCCGAACATGTGCCCTTGGTCCTATTGAACAGTCTTCTAACCTCCGAGCGCAAAGACCCCAACTCCGATGTCCACCAACAAGGCTGAACCCTCGGACAGGACTGCTTAAAGGACCTGACAAAACATTCAGTAAACCTATCAACCGCTCTCTCAACAACCGAGCAGTCTACGGGCTCAAGAAACAGATCCCCCACACCCGTCTCCACGCAATCGCTGAAAGATCGCCAATCGGTCCTCCTAGGATTCCTAAAAGGAACCCTCCTATACCCTAAGGAGAGTTAGGTTGAGGCTGCTTCACTGTAGTGCAGGTTTATCTGCACCACCAGCAGTATCCTGGGCCTTGTCACCTTTAGCATACCTAAACCTGACACTGCCCACACCGAAATTCACCCTACCCTTAGCTCTATCGATGAACTCTAGGGACGCTTTATCAATAGCGAACCTGAGATCCATGCCCCCATTGCAATTACAGACCAAGGAAGTAACCATCTTCCACTGGGCTGTATCCAGGGCAGCATTCTGATTAGCCAGTATTGGGAGTATGGATTCCACCGAGAGAACGGGCGGGGGAATCCACACGGTCACTACTGGTCTGAGAGGCAGCTCGGATGAGCAGATCACCTCCAGTTTCGCACCTGGGCAAAGGTCGCCACACTTGCCAACTGCAGCACGCAGGAAATCAACCGATTTCCTGTTACCACAGTTCACAATTTTGACCCCTTGGACCAGTCTGCGCCAAGGAAGGACGTTTCATCCTGATTGCCTGTACCATGACTGGCGATTTCTTCCAGCAGCTTTCTTTCAATCTGCTGCCAGAGCTCAGGAGTGATCCTCCCATCCTGATCACTTCTGTCAATTACAGCAACCTGATTGACAGAACCAGGCTGTTAGATTTATTCGCCTTCTTTGATACTTGCCGCTGTTCATCAACTGATCTGACCCTCTTGACATTCTCCCTGCGGGGAGTACTGCATGATCCCGATGCTTCCTTTGCCACCACAAATTTAATTGGAATAGAAGCTCCCAGGAGCACAGACGTAGGGCCATAAATTCTCTCGAATTTCGACACACTTTGTCTGTGTTGGTGCTGTAAGTACTTCACAACTTTTTTGCATTCCTTGCAACACTATTTTACATTGTGATTTCGGAATAACTTTAAAAGCAACGTATCCAACAAATTATGTTATTGCGATCAATTCGACGGTTACAAGAGAAGCGTTATCGAAACGTATTAAAAATAATAATAATAATAATCTGCGTTATTATGGTTATCACACTAAACATCGCATGTTTCGCTTGGATTTAATTGGTTGTTCAGTAGACCTTTTTACTTCTTCAAAATCAGTGTCAATTTCCATTGCTACAATTTGCATTGTCTCATCATGGTTTGACTTACAGTTACTAGACGAGCTCGACTAAATAATTATGGAGACCAAAAATTTTGCCAAAATATTATAAGTTCGGCTACAGAAGGGTTGTTATAATTACCTCCTGTTTTCCGCAATACTGGAAAACTATTTTGCAATTTGTCCTGAGCTTTACGTTTCTTTTCATCAACAAACTCCACTCTATTCAAGTATTCAAATAATGTTTGTATTAATCTATGACTCTTATTGTTGACTTGAGCTGCAGATCGATAGCAACTATCCGCGTAGAGTGAATCGTATTAACTTTTTCTATAAACTTTGCTGTTGACAATACTAATTCTGTTGAACTTGCAGCAGCAACTGTTTTACTAAAAACTTGTGTTGTAAATTTGACGCGCATTTTTTCAAAGGAATTGGGTAAAATGTGTTGCTTATCAATTTCTTGTATAGTTGTTTTATTTCTTAAAAACTGGCATTTGCATCTGGTGTTTTTAGGTCACACTTCATCCATTCGTTTCGCCAAGACTTCAACAAATGTGGGAAATCATATATACAAAACATATTTTGTCCATTATTTTCAAAAAAAAAACCTGTCCAAAGATATCCCAAAATTAGAGAAGCATTTTCTGTTTGTTGAGCTCTGATCACATACTAGGGCACACTTATACTAATGGTTTCTAAAATTCCATTAAAAAATGCATACCTGGTTCAAAATGTTACATTTTTCAAATGGCATTTTTGAAAAACTTATTTGCAAAATTCCTAAAGATCTATTTTTTATTAGGTTATTCATCTAAAAAATAACAAACCTGTGTAAAATGTATATAGTTACATTTCCCTAATAATTTTTTTTAACCTTTTGAATTCTTGCAAAAACTTCTACAATTTTAAAATCAGTAATCGAAATCATTCGTCACATAAAAACTTGTATTTCGTAACACACATGCAAACTTACATATTTTAAATGAAATATATACTTACATCCATATATACATTTATTTATATTTTGTTATTATGCTCTCTTCTGTTTATCTTTTGATGAGAGTAAGATCAACAACTATTTCTCGTTGAAATTGTTATGACGTTTCCAACATAGAACATTAAGTTTGACAGTCAAATTAATGTAAATTTCTGAAATTTAATTGAATTTTTGAAGTTTCAATTGAGTAAAATTCAAATGAATGCGGATTTGTGGTGTAAAAATAAAATTGAAAACAAAAAGATAGACTTTTTTCATAAGGAGAAATATTATTATTATTATTTTTATTTATTTATTTAGTAGTATTTTTAGTATTATCTTTTTCACAACATTTATAATTTTCTTGTTAAAAACAATAATACGGTTATATAAATTAAAGCCCTTGTAGAATAATTTGCGTTCTCCACATGTTGACACTCTTTATGTTCTGAAGTTATCATAATTACGTAAGTAATTGTAGTTCTCCAACATATTCCAGTTCACACAAGTATTCCCCATTTCCATTTTTTTAATAAAATGAATTATATTAAAGCAAACGTTGCCGTATGTTGAACTACCCCAATGCCCCAAAAATAAATTTAATCGATGTGTACCGGTTACATCGCAGAATAGTTCGCATCGCCTTGTTTTGAATCTTTTGCTGTCGCTTTATTTGTAAATTTGTACAGCATGAAAACAAAATCGTTGTACCAAATTCGAAATGTGGTTTAATTATTACATTATAAATGTTTATTGTCGTAATTGTCGATAAAAAAAAAAACGTTTAAAAAACTAATTTTTTTACCAGTTAAGTTTTAAATCTATGTCAATTATAAATAAAAGATATTTAATTTGTATTACACTTTCTATATCCGTATCTTTAATTCTTATTACAAGATTGCTGTTCATATTAATTCCCATCGCTTTCGTTTTGCATTCATTTAATTTCATTTTATT
This sequence comes from Wohlfahrtia magnifica, assembly GCA_023159175.1. NCBI lineage: Eukaryota > Metazoa > Arthropoda > Insecta > Diptera > Sarcophagidae > Wohlfahrtia > Wohlfahrtia magnifica. Next base: position 353,105 of record JAKWBJ010000075.1, read on the forward strand.
TATTTTTAACCATTTGTCAATTCTGAACAAACCGTACGTTTCATTTCCGTGACACAGAGTTTCATTTTCCGCCTCATTAAAAATTAGGCTATCGTCCCCGTGCAATAGTTTCACTTCTCTCTAAAATATTTGGCATATCATGGGATATGCTTGCATACTGTGTACAAATATCAGTATGACTTTATTTATAACTTTTGAAATCTTTATTTATTCTTCTAAATTTAATTCTTCTTCGAATCGGCTTTTATCTCTTCAATCGTTCCAAAACCGTGTCCCCAAAGTGGTCCTTTGAGTTTGATGAACAGCCAGAAGTCGTACGGTGCTAAATCAACCGAATACGGTGGTTGGAACGATATTGGTTGAATTTTTGACGAAATGGTCTCGAATAATTAATGCAATGTGAGATCGTGCATTATCTTGGTGCAAAAACCAAAAGTTCTTTCGCTACAATTCCGGATCTGTTCCATTGACTGATCCATTTGAAATTCCAACAATATCGGCAAGCTCTCTAGTAGTAATCGACGATTTTGCAGCACCAATTCTTTGATTTTGTTGACGTGCAGCTCATCAGTAGATGTTCTTGGTCATCTTTGATATGGTTTGTCTTCAACGCGTTCCCGACCTTCTTTGAACAATTTGTGCTAATCAAAAAGACTTGTTCTTGACATTGACTTCACACCAAAAGCCTTCTGCAACATTCTGAACGTTTTGGCGGCCGATATTTCATTTCGCGCACAAAATTTAGTGCTACTTTGTTGAATAATTTCAGACATTGTAAAAATCGAAGAAACAACTTTACTTTACTCGCAAACACAATCGTAACTACTGAATCAATGAACCAATTTACATAAAATTTTATACAGATGTCAATAACTGTGCGGCCAACTTAAAAATAAAAACATATGTCCGAATCGATAAACCAGTGAAGTTTAAATTGATAAGTCTAATTCATATTTGTACACAGTAGTCTATGATAAAGAACAGCGCACCTAATATTGATCCCTGAGGAACACTGAAATTGTTAAATACGATTCAAACCGTTTAAGTTCATTAATTTTGAACACCATATAAGTATATTTTTTTTTTATCAATATTGTTCTATCTATTATTTCAAAGGTTTTCTAAAGTCTAAGAAAATTGCCAATATTTTATTGTTCATCCCAATTTTTTTCCACCTGTTTATCACATAATTAACAGCCGCATTACATGAAAATTTTCTAGAAAATCCCAATTGATATTTTGAAAAAATCCATTTCGCTCCAAATAATTTTTGAGTTGCATTCTCACCATATTCTTCACATTTTTGTGTATTTTTTATATTCTCAATAGGAGTTACCATTGCTACTTTCGACGTTTCTAAGTGAGTCATTTATTATACATAATATTGCACTTCCCACAAAATTTCAATTATCTAGTATAAGTTTTATTGGTACTTTATTAAAGTCTGGTTTATTTTTCATAATCTTCATAATATATTTAAATTTCGCATTTTTGAATTGTTCCATACTTATCTCACTAAATCTGAATTTACAATTACTGACAGATACGTTACTTATATAATATATTGCACATTTTGTATACTATCTCTTATATCTTTTATACTTTACAAAAAAGTTATTAAATTGAGATGCAATTTGTTCATTATCCTTATATTTAATTTGATTAAATATCACAGATTGTATAAAGCTTTATTTTTCTTTAGTACTAGGTCTTTAATTTCTCTCCACATTTCTTTTTGGTTTTTGACATTTTTTATTTTATTCGTCACATATAAGTTCTTTCAGAGAGATGAGTTTAGTTTTATAAACATTTCTTACTTTTTATAGCTATTCCTTGGTTCAGTGGTATCTTCTATTGTGGTAATTCGATAATTATGAATTTTCTGTTGTTTCAGGAGCATTATATTGTGACTAAATCAAGGAATGCTTTTATATTCACTTTTTTCTTTTGGTAAATTTTTCAACAGTACCTACAATCCACAAGTCTAATAGTTCTATATTCTGTTTGTCATTTTCATATCCACCGAACCTTGAATGCATTTTCAATATAATTAAATTTCTCAAATTTTTTGTTTTGTACTTTACTATTTATATTATTTTTAATATCGATATTTTTCTTTAGTTGTTTCCTGGTCCAAATTTTCTTGGTATGATTTATCTGCATCGATGCATTTTCTTCATTTGTTACGCATAGTCTATTATTGTTATTGTACTTGAATTGGTTCTTGTATATACCAGAGAATGACAATAAATACGCACAAATTTGCATAAATAGTTATCTATATTTATGGTTGTTATGTACAGCGTTGGCAAAAGCCGGGTTTTTTTTTAACCCAACTCACCTGGTCCTATTGGGTGTTTGATGGATTTTATTGAGTTTTATAACTGCTTCAAAATTTCTTTCAAATCGACAATATTTTTTGTTTGTTAGTCTAATTACTTAGTAGGATCAAGGCGGCATTGTGTACTATGGGCTACTAAGACCCGGTATTAGGAGCAGATTGCAATTACTTCGGTTGAATCATGCATTATGAGAAAAACGGCCGGAATATAAAGACAGACATGATTAATTTATTCCTTTGATGACAAAAGCTTGAAAACAAATATTAGAAACGATCAAATGCCGCATCCGCCGTATTCTCCGAACATTGATCAGACCTCTTTATGTGGGATTTCGCTATAACGGCTTTTCAGTCTTTTTGAATTATAGAATACATTCACTTTGAGGACAAGTTACTTCGTTTCACGGCTAAAAAATCGTGGGTTCATCGTTTTTTAAGTAAAATTGTAAGGGAAGCAAACGCAACACATATTCATCTCGTTTAAAGGCATTTCGATTTACGACCTACATTTTCAGAAACTATCTAGGCCGTATAAAGAGGTATGAGTTTATCTTTTAGCAAGTCACCGAATCACCTCCTTTGAAGAAATACAAAATCTGCTTCAAAGTTGAAGCGCCTTAAAAGACGAGAAGTTTTTCTGAGACGGGATTTGGAAATTTTTCAGAGATGGGGAAAAGATGTAAGAAGTGATTTGATAAACTTGTTATTTCATTATCTTTTTGAGCTCAAGAACGAAACAAATAAATTTGTAGTCCAAATACGTAAATCACTCGGGTTTTTTACCCAGTGGGTTGCTTACCCTGGTTGTGTATACCAATACATTAACAACATACAGATATAATTCCAATTCATACTTCTAGCACATATGTCTGTACACAACCATCTTAAACAACTTAAGCAACATGTTTGTATCCATGCTATGTGCTATAGCTATAAAAATATTTGTGTACGCACATACACATGCATTCGAAGGAGGCCTGGTCAAGGCTCTGGATTATGGACATTCTGCCATTTTGTAGGAGCTGGGCTGGCCGATTCTACGGACTACAGAGTTAGGGAATGCGACTTTAGTATGTAACCTTAGGCAGTTTTTCCGGACAGAGAGTCTTGGCGTAATGTTGATAGACTTCTGAATGGTCATGCCATCTTTACAAATAGATCTAAGACCGAGAAGGGGACTTTTGCGGTGGTCTATTTTGTGGAAAATTACATTAAACTGTCCTTTAGACTCCCGGATGAGTGTAGCGTTTTTCAGGCTGAGATCTTCGCTGTCCTCAAAGCAGCTGAACGTTTTCACGACTTGGCTCTGAGGGAGATGATGTGGTCTTTTACATTGACATTCAGGTGGCTATCAGGGCGCTAACTAGTCGCCATGTCGGCTCAACGCTGGTTGCATCGTTCAGGAGAACCCTCACGTGGCTCCTGGATGTGTGTAGTGTAAAACTTCCTGGGTTCCGGGGCACACTATCGTGCGGGTAAATAAGATTGCAGATGAACTGACAAGAGTGGGTGCGGCCAAGGACATAGGACTGGCGGATTCGTCTGTGAAACCGCCACTTGATTTTTTTGGAAGCTTGATAGATAGCTGGGCCCGTCGTAGAATGGAAGAGCAGAGAAGACTGCAGTGTCCCAGGCTATTTCAGCTGCTACTTGACCGCTCTACTATGGAATAGGTTCTCAATCTGAGGAGGAAATCTCTTGGGATTCTGATAAGCTTTGCGACTGGGCGACCTTAGGGCAAGAACAGGGGTTTGGGAAGTAGGCACCCCAATTTTCTGCCGAGTTTGCGGGGATACGGTGAGTCGAAGACTTTAAACAAGCAAATAAGCAGTACATGCTGAAAACAACTTTGAAGAGCAATTGTCCTACAAGGTGGAATTAGAATTTGCCAGATTTGTAAGGACTTCGAAATCATTTTTAAAAAACTTCAAGCGAGTGTGTCTCCTACATTATGTTTCGTTATTCCATCCCTTAATAAAATGATTTGCCATTTTAAAAATAATGAAGGAGCTAAAATCGCGGCTCTAAAGATTAAAATAAAATTGCACTTGGGGAAATGGAGTTCAAATTTAACTATTTTACATAAAGCAACATTGTTTTTATATCCTTCTGCAATATCTTTACAAAATTTTGCTTAAAAATACAAATATTTATTAGAGAATTTTTTTATAATATTAATTTTTAATGATGTTAATTTTATCAAAACTTTGTATGAGTTTTTATCTTTTATACAAAACAAGCAATTTATTTTTTAAATAAAACCCGTTGAAAATGTTTTGGTAAACTTTGAAAATAGTCCACATATGTATATAGTCAAATTAGCATTACTAAAATGTCAAATATAAAACACATTTATTAACTGTATCACAGTGATTTCAAAGGTTTTATTATGTAGAAATATACTATAAGTATACTCTTTGTATGCCCGAGTTGAAATATACACATACCCAAGTATAAATATACCCATGCTCATAAACACTATACACTTAAAAGTGCGGGTATGACAGGCACTTCAGGCAACTCCTACTTGTTGTTATTTAAGTTGCGCTGGCTTTGAATATGTTGTGTATGGGTATCGTTTTATTTTTAACTTTACTTACTCATACATGTTTGGAAACCAAGACTTTAAAAGTACACAAAACCATACTTTTGTCATTCTCTGGTATATACATTAACTATCTGTTTTTCTTTATTGTCATTAAAAATACTTTCAATTTTTATTTATAAAATCTGTTGTTCGACCAGTCTATATTAAAATCAGCCGCGATTATAATTCCACAATTATATTCAATCAATTCTTCCATGATTTCTTCAAATTTTTCACAACTCTATAACTGGTGACCTATAAACAGCGACTATAATTAAATACTCATCTTCGCATTTCATTTTTCACGCATTTATCCAATATATTATACCGTTTGTTTTTCCAATATTTTCTTAGCTTTTACATTATTCCTATAATATATTGTTACGAGAATAAAAACGCCTAAATTGTAGGATTTTGGTTTATGTTGTGTCGCCCTGTCAATGCAATACTTATTTGAGTATCTGGCAGCACTGCCAATTAAATCATCTCTGGGTAACACAATTTTGCATGTTTAAAATTAACGGATGGGGGATATGTAATTAGGTAATTAGGTATACTAGAAGACTGCTTTTCCTACGCAGTTCAGTTATCGTTTGGCTGTCAATAAATAAAGTTTTGGCAAAGCGGAAATAAAAGTGTTGTATAAACGAATATTAAGTGTTGTATTAAGACGAGCAGTATAAAACTTATAGTGGAATAAATAAAAACTGTAAAACAACAAAATAAAACTGTTTACTTTAACGCAATTTAAATGAACGCAAACGTTTTAAAAGGGTTTAACGTAACAATATCATAACACATCCGGTTCTTGCAGATTCTGATATCGATTCAACGTGTTTATAGTCATTTAGCATTATTTGGCGATATTCTATGTCCTCAGTTAAATGGATTTCCGAAAGTATTATAACGTCATTCATTACCATGATTTCATCTGAATATAATTGTTTATTTGACCTTGAACATTAAAATATATAACACGAATTAATTCCTTGTTTGTTAAAAATTGATTCCCATTCGTCTCTACTTAATTCTCTATACTCTGGTTTAGTTTAAAGTCGAAACCAATACTCTGGTAAACCAAGGTTTAACTTTCTGTTCATTTGTAAACAGTTTATACATTTACCAATTCTCTCCTTATCACACTTTTCAGTTTTATGGTTCCCGAGATATTTAATACACGTAAAATTTCAGTACTGTCAAAAACTCTACACCTTTCCCAACCGACATTAATTTTTCGAATTTTTTTATACGTTTTAAAATCTAGAGATAGTTTTGTGTAGTATGCATTTTTATAGTTTTTCTTAAAACTATATGTCTTTATAATTTTGGATAGGAATGGATCCTGATTTCTTAATTTCGCAACCAGCTCACTTTCAGAAGAACTGACAGTCCATATCAGCTACTATAGCGTCCGCCAAATAGTTTTTTTTTTTTAAATGCTATAAAAAAACTACTGAATATTTTCTCAAATTTCTTTTTTTATTTGAAAGTACAATCCTTCCGGTTAATAATGAAAAATAATTTCATTCAAATGACTGCCTCGGCTGGTAATGCAGTAGCCTACACGATCGGTCCAATTTTTAAGCACATTATTGATTGTGTGCAGCTGTATTTCACCAATGGCTTCACGAATATTGTCCTTTAAAGCGTCAATTGTCTCTGGCTTGTTGGCGTAACACTTATCTTTGACGGCACTCCACAAATAATAGTCCAACGGTGTCAATCGCAGCTCCGAGATGGTCAAACGACATCAGCTCTGCGGCTGATAATGCGATCTTCAAAAACAGGGCACAAAACATCGAGTGTAGCTTCGGCTTTGTGGCACGTATCGCCGTCCTGTTGAAACCAAATGTTGCTAATATCCTCCTCTTCAATTTTTGTGAACAAAAATTCGTTCAACATGGCCCGATAACGATCGCTATTGACTGTAGCGGCCACTCCTCGCTCATTTTCGAAGAAAAATGGCCCAATTATGCCTCTGGACCAAAATCCGCAACAAACAGTGACTCGTCTTGGGTGTATCGTCGGCTTTTCAATGTATGCGTGCGGGTTTTCTGTGCCCCAAATGCGACAATTTTGCTTGTTTACATACCCTCCAAAATCAAAATGAGCTTCATGTGAAAAGATGATTTTTTTTTGCAAAATCGGCATCTTCTGTAAGTCGATCGCAGGCCAAGATTCCCAGCGTTGTTCAAGCGTATACACGACCATATTCGTTCAGCGGAATGATAAAACTAATAATCTGTCAAATCAGACATGAGCTAAGTGTTACCATTCACGAAATAAGCACTAGTTGAAAAAAAACGTTAGATGGCGGACCCTATATAATAGTCATATCTACTGGATTCGTTACTTTATTCTTATAGCCTTTACTCATTTTATTTTCAATTTACACTTTTATTTTTCCCTTTCTTCACAATTTTCAGCTTGAATTACCACAGTGTCGTTTCTTCCATTTTCTACGTTCTTTAGTTTATTCTTTATTGTTTTTTCGACTCCCTGTTTTTTTTTTAGAACTATTAAGGGCATTTTTTGTTATATCCGGCATCACCGTTTTATTTTTCACTGTTTCTGTTTACATTCTTTACTTCATTACATATTTTGTCGTTGTTCTCTTCTATAGATTTCTTTTTGTTTATTTTCAAAGTCATTTACTCACACACACAGTTTTTGACATTCTTTTATATTTTTTTTCGCATATTTCTTTATTCATATCGTTGTTTGATGGCTTCAATTAATTCTTTTACTTCATACTCATTTTGCCTTAGCATAATTTCAAACTCATTTTTATATTCGGATAAGCTCTGTTTACTTTTATCGACTCCATCTTGGATTTTTCACAAAACAAGATTAACGTTATTATATTGAATGCAGTCACCACAAACAAACCTTTTTTTTTTGAGAATTCCAATAAAATATTAGTCAAGGCTTGAACCAAGGAGAATTTAATAAGGTGTTCCTAATTTGCTACATAAGCAACAGCTGATACATTCGCGTATGTCAAAAAACACAAACACTCTGTATTTTGTTGAAAACAAATATTTTTGACACTATTTATACATATTTCTTTCATAATTCCTGGAAAGTTGAATTTGTTTTATTTTTCTATAAAAAACTTAAGAAATTTTAAATAAATTAACAACGTTAAAAAATCGTGTATCAAAAATATGCATACCGTTTGCTTACATTATTTCAAACGGCAAACATAATTACAACAAAAAACATATGTTTGAGACGGCTTATTAACCGTCAACGAAGGAGGGCTGTAGCGCATGTTTTTGTTTTTTCTTTTTTTAAATTTCAAAGAGATTTTGAATAGATCAAAAATTTTGCTTGGTACACCGAAAAGTGTTAATATTAATAATAAGCTAAATAAATTTATGCATATTTGTACTTTGTATGAATACCTATTTCTTTACAGCATTTTAACTTCAGATTATTTGTTATTTTAAGTGTTTTGCTCTTTGTGTGTATAATCCTGCTCTACAATGGTAAACTTTGCCACATACTCCACTACATTGGATTCACGTTTCTTGCCTTATAGTCCTGTACTTATTGCACTTGGCAGGCATTGCGAGACATTAAAAAATAAAAATAAACGTCTTGATATAATTTCTTTTTACTAATATTGCGAAATCGATTATTTACGGTTTTACAAAGGTCCTGTCTATTAAAAAGACCAATAAATATATTATTTTCATAATTTTAGCAGAGCTTTTATAAAACACGATTTAATCACCAAACTATAACGTCTGTAATCTGTAATGAAATCAATGCAAAGTAAAAAAATTTGAATTAAGTTGCAAATATGTTAAGAACGAATTTTTACAGTTTTATCATCTATTTTCGGCTGAGAAAAGAAGCATTTTGCTATTTGCTGAACGACATGAAATAATAATTTGAACTCTTAAGGACCAATTTTGTTGCTTCTTTCTGCTAGAGGTTTGCATTACTCATCTGAAAAGGCAATACAAATTTGGTTGGTTTGGTTTGGTTTGAGAACGAGCATCCACTAATCTAAGACCAGTGAGCACAAAACACTTGGAGACCAAATGGTCCATTGTGATTGTCCTGAGCAAAGTCATAACCTACAAAAGAAAGCAGGCAAAAGAAAAAGAAAAGACTTAAAGAAATTCTAATGATCCCGACACCACAACCAGCCGAGGCCCTTCGCAAATTGAAGGATTGCAATAGAGTCCATGTCTGACAGCGAGGTTAGAGTTTGAATCATAAATTTACCCAATATGCGATGTCTCCTGCCCGAGACTATGAGACAGCATCGCAAAAGTTACTTAATCGTCTCCAACTCCTCGTCTTCGCACAACCTACTATAATCCACGTCAGTATTTGCCCATCTATGATTCATCGCCCGGACACCACAGTGACCCGTGATAATGCCCGTAGTTAGCCTCAGCTCCGCTTTACTCATAGAGAGAAGAGCGAAAGTCCTACGACTGGAAATAATTGGCTATAAAGATCTAGAGATCCTTCAACCCGGATTGTCATACCAGATTTGGCCAGCCTTCCCTACGAAGAATTCCTCGAGTACGCTGATATACTGGGTTAGCGGCGGCATAACGTCCTCAGTCCGAAGAACCGCTGACCTAGAGCCCCGTCGAGCCAACTCATCAGCCATCTCATTACTTGTGATACCACTATGACCCAGTACCCAACAAAGTTGAAAGATCTTTCGCAGCCAACCCAAGGCTAATTTGCAGTCCAGAACGATCTGACCAAGCAAGAACTAAGTGCCTTGAGAGCAGCATGGACGGGGATACCTCCACCAGACTAGGTTGGTTTGCATCCTCAGATGCCAAGTTGGACAATCACCCAAACCAGACGACGCTGGGATCATAGTGATCTCTAACTAGTCATCGTTTAGAGAGAGGTTGTCCAACAGGTCTACCGGGACACTCTCCTGACTCAGTCGATGCAGCCAATCTCGCCCATGAGGCTTAGTATATCCCGTTCGCGCAACCTGATGTATACTCACAGGCGAGTTACATCCGCACCTTTCCTTTGCATTGTCTAATACCGCGGTTCGATTTGCACTTGTATCACAGATAGATGTAGGTGCCAAGGCATCCATACCACTTGCCGCCGGTACTGGGTTATTTAGGTCGTAACTTTATTAGTATTACCTCCTCCCATGTTAGTAGATTGAATTCTGGGATACCAGCCCCTAGTCCCTTTGGTCCACGGAGACAACTGGACCCTCAATGTCCCAACCGTAATCGACAGGTTACGGTCTTTAAACTTAACAAACCTCTCCTATCCGCTACCTGCGGACGCGCCCGGTAGGAGTGGGAAGCTTCCGCGGGAGGCAACACGGATTGTATATGATTGTTGTGAGTATTAGAAATAATATAATGTTCTCTTTTTCACTTTCATTAGAGTGTTTTATTGCTAACATTATAGAGCCAAATAGGCCTTTATTAGAGCGCCTTCTGCTGATATTTCTTTGCGGTTATGCTGTCTGTCATTTTCCTTAGCCGCTATAATTTTTGCCAGTTTATGGTCATTTTTCTGTGCTGTTGATCAGTCCTCGTTGGCCTCTATACATAATTGCTGGATATTGATAATGGTCTCTTTGGCCTTATCATTTGTTTTATCCACACCTGATGGAATTCACGCCTTCACCACGGTGAATAGTTTCAATATTACGTAGAAGTATCTTGCCATTAAGGCCATCCTTATTTACATTATGGTTCTTATTTTGTGTTTTAAAGCCAAGTTTACGAGGCTCTCTCTTGACTTAAAGCGATTGTTGTGAAATGTGTTTTCAAATCTATGCTTTTTAACTATAGTTCTAATCGATGTCACAATATCAAAATGTATTGGCAACGTTTCTCGAACTGATACAACCGTATCATATTTAACAGGGTGAACCGAAAAAGGGAAAAATTTTACAAAATAAGACACAAAGACAAAAACAATATAAATTTCCCATCGAAATTTTGAGAAAATGGAATAAATTTCACGTGAAATTTTACGAACGGTAATGGTATTAATTACAACAAATATTTCTACTAACGGTTTCTTCATTTTTCGGAATTTTTTTTTTATAAATACTTAGTAATTCGAAAAATGCAACTGCACCAAACTACTTTTAAACAGCTGTGCATATAAAAAACTTTTGTCGACCAAACTTAAGTTGAGCTTAGAACGACTGCCACAAAAACAAAAAAACACAACAAAAAAATGGTTGAATTGTGCAGGCAATGCCAAATTTATGAAACAACCAAATTTTGCTTTAATTGGAAAACGACAATAGGGGCATTAGAACTCCAGAGCTTCAAATAATAATTAAATCGTGTCGAAGAGAGTCAAAATAGCGATTATACGGGAGAAAAATTTTTTAGGCGATAGACAACAGGTCAAAATGGATGAAAATCGGAATAGGACAAGAAAACAGCTCTTCTCGTGAGATTGAAGTGCTTATTAATGATCAGAATCGAAAGTTTGCGAATGTCAATATTCCTCTGCGCATCTACAATTTATACGCTGATCTGTATTCAGCCCCTATAGAGCATACTTTCAGTTTTTGCTGCGTAAGCCAGTGTGAAGTCTTGTTAGATCGAAAGCTATTGGTGTTGATGCTATAGTCATATTCAACAATCGTCTTTCATTGTTTAACCATACTGTTGCTGGTCGGATATATGGAATGCTTAGGAACATTTGGGCAAGTCCTCTGGAAATACAGACATTGCTTGTAAAAGCATACCACTTATCTGTCCTCATATATGGCTGTAAGAAGGTATATGCAAACTATCCCGCCAGTGACTTTGACAAACTCAGGGTTGCTTACAATAACATTGCAAGATATATTTATGACATTGGTCAGCGCAGATCAATTTCCTCCTTTTCTTACCAGATTAACCAGATACGTTTTGAAAATCTATTAAAATTCATTTTCCTATACAAAATAATTACAACAGATCAACCGGATAATGTAGTTTTTTTTCATAAATTTTTTTTGTACAAAATTCATTTGTACAAGTTTCAATTAGGCCTCAGCGGCAAGAAGGCATAATAGAGATAGGTTGACAAAATAATTTAACCATTAAATATACAAATAAAATATAAAATAAAAGATACTTATATTATCCATTCCAAACTGCAATACATGTTATAAAAAAATTACGTTAGAAGCACATCATTTACACTTAATAAATATTCTTTATAAGGAAATTTAAAAATGGATATTCGATTAATTAATTGCAAAGCCGTAGCGATGAAGTGATCTACATAAGTAGAGTATTATTCTTATTATAAGCATATACAATCCTCAATTTGCTCTACAATTTATATAAAATTTAAATTACGCCATAATATGAACCAATTAAAACCGGTCCATTTCACTTTTGCAAGTTTGTTCATATTTGTGAATAACATTTAATTTCCTTTTACAAACGTTTTTCTCATTAAAACAAAAGTTTTTCATGTAAAATGTATTATTTATTGCTTAATGGATTTAATAAAACATTAATTTATTTTGAAAAAAGAAATAAACTTAAAGTTATTATGCGAAAAAATCTGTGAAGTTCTTTTTGCTTAGTACAAAAGCCTTAATATATGAACAGCTTATTTAAAAAAAGCCTTTGCACTAAGTTCATATTTTGGAGTAGTCAATGAAAGAAAAAAAGTGTTCATATTTTGGGATATTCATATATTAGGGTATTCATATAATCGCGGATGCACTGTATCACATCCCAATGTATATAATATGTAATATGCACATCCCAACATAATTTGCACTTAATAGTAATTCCTAAATTTCATCTCGTTAATTCGAAATTTATCGAGGTATATTCTCAATTTGTGTTTTAAGTTTCAATCAGCAAACATGCTTAACTGACCATTTAAACCATGTATCGCCATGCCATTTAAATAAATTTAGAAAAATAGTGACCCTAATCCTCTTCCTTGCTGTACACCATATTCAGCTGAACTAGTAAAGCTGCTAGCACCATTTATAATCACATATTGTTTTCTGTTTGTAAAACAGCTTTCAAACAACAAAAGTTCACGATACTGAACACCATAATATTTTAACTTACACAACATTATCTGGTGGTATACTAAATCAAAGGCTTTAATAAAGTCGAAAAATAATCCAGCTACTCCGTGAAAACCTTTATCTAGACCTCTACAAACATTCCTAATGACGTGAAAATTCGTTTCTTCGTTACCATAGGTTGGTCTAAATCCAAATTGAAAATTATACAAAGATTTGTCTCCCAACAGGTAGGATAAAAGTTTATTATACAATATTTTCCCAAAAATTGTATCAATTGAAGATAGTACAGCAATTGTCGATATTTATCCACATTTATACATTCACATTTTATACATTCACTTTTTTTGTTATCGGTACTAAATTATGAACTTTCAAATTGTCAGGAAGAACTGAATTATTCACCATATTATTAAAAATATCACAAAATTGGAAAAAATTTCTCTGCATTTCCTTACAAATTTTGGTGAAATATATCCATTTTCAGGACTTTTATTAAAGTTCATATGTAATATTACACCAATTACATATATCCTCAATATCAATGTACCTAAGAGTAAAGCTGTTCCTCGAATAAAAAAAGCATCCGTAGCAAATTACAATTGTCTCCAGAAAATGATTGTTTTTTATGACGATTATAAAACAATTATTCATAAAATACCTTTGGATTTATCACAAATAATTCTCTGTGAGCGTCTTCTAAATGAATCATATTATTTAGGGTCTTAAAATTTAGTAAATCTAAACGGGAGAGAAGATGAATTAAACAGAAACTTTGAAGAGCCTTTCAACAGCGCCAGTTTTTTATCTACAGCAAATCATCAGCAACGCAAACCCGCCCGAGTTTTATTGGGTATTATATTTTGTTATATTAATTAAAATAAATTTAAAGGTTTTTACAGTTTATGCAAAACAAATAAAATGCATGTATTGGGAGTACAAATTAATTCGGCATGTTTTTTTTAGCTCAAAAATGCATTTACTTCAAAAGATAATGAATGAACACATTAATTTAAATATTGTTCGTCGCTTTTCCCTCTCAGACAATTTTAAAATCCCTTCTCTAAAAAACTTATCGTCTTTTGAGGCAATAATATTTTGTGGGCGATTTTCAATTTCTTCGAAAGAAGAGAAGCGGTGACTGTGACCTGCTAAATCAGGTTTTATCTGTCGAATCAGCCAGTTAGGAGAATCAATATCCGGACTCTACGGCGAATGCGGTAAGATCTCCCGTTTGAACGTCTCTAAAAAAATTTTTTTTCGCAACTTTTGAAACATAATGCGTATAGTTGTCCTGTTTGTTCTTATATTCTATCCGTTTTTCTTTTAATGCACAGTTTAAAAGCAGTATTTGCAGTCTGTAACGATCACTTAGTTTTAGTAGCTCGTAGTACCCACCATTTAAATGGAATTTAAAAATTAAAACAACATAATTATATTATCAAAAAATATTGTCGAATTGAATGAAATTTGGAAATAATTATAAAATCCAAAAAAAATCTAGTTGGTTGGTTTTTTAAAAAACACGTGTTTTCGCCAAGCCTGTTTAGAAATGAGCTCTTTTCTGGCTAACCATACAGTGACACATATTCATATAAACGCACTCTTAATTTTAATATTGCTTCCTTCTCTCTCTTTTAAAAATGCATTATTGAAAACATTTTCCAACTCATATTGTGTACTAAAGTAACGGTAATTTGTATTGAGTGTAAAAAGTTGTTTTCGTTGTCGTTATTTTCTACAAATAGCTTTTTTACGGTTTCAACATATTACTAAAAATAAGTACATATTCGATTAAATGCACTAACTTAATTTCCTGTAGTAGAAACAAAGTTATTTAATTTTCAATTATTAATTGGTCTACCATTTTAATGTATTACTTCAAAAATACGATGTCACCAAATTTTCCAGCCACAGGCGACCCAAATTTTCACAAGCTACCTAATTGAATAACTCGAGCTATAACACAGCTTTGTAAAACTGTCCTTGAACCCATATATTTTGAGAGACATGCATTGCGAAAGATTCTCCACTGTATTCCAATCGGGACTACATGCATGCCATTTCATAAGTACGATGTTGTCTTCCAACCATTATATTATTTAAATAATTCCAGTATTTCAATTTCGCCACTCAGTATATTGCTATTTTTATAAATTTTATAAATTTTATAGCACTTTGACTTTCTTAGTTTTCTTAAGGTCCTGTACAATAGTGCATATGCTGCAATAAGGACTACTGTGTTTTCGGCCCCTTTTACTGTTAGGCGCATAATTCTTTCATTTATTTATTCTAAAATCATGAAATACTTAATTTAGAAAATAAATAAATGAAACTTTTTAAAGCGTTTGAGTTCTTTTATATTGCGTTAAATAAAATAAATAACACGAATTTGTTATTTTATTTTGTACAGTCGTTTATTTAACTTCCACCTTATACAATTACAACTATATAGTATCCAACTTATTTATTATCCGCTTAATACACCAATTTCAACAGATCTGCGCCAAGTGAAAGCGTGTTGTGCACCACTTATCAAGATGGTATCTACACTTGACCTTATTTCAAGGCCAACTAACCTCTCCAAAGTCTTATGAAGAAAGGAAGACAGACTAATCGGCCTGAAATCCTTTGATGTCGAATGAATAACACAAACAAGTCCTATAGATATTCCACAGAACCGGAAGTAATCGCGTCGAGGCATTTTGTAGTATCGCCGGTATTACTCTATCTGGACCAGGTGATTTATATGAAGGTGTCAATCGCCAAAGCGATCTTCCGGTTGTCAATCGTATTACTGACAAGATCCGATTCTTCTGCCGAGTGCATGTGGGCTGAGGAACTAGAGTGTGTCCTCTACCCACATTCTAACAGCCAGGAAAATGGGCTCTTGCCAATAAATCAAGAATCTCAAGATTGGAACTTGTCCACGTGCCGTCATCCCCTTTAATACTTCCAATGGGCAAGTGCTCCCTCGAAAGTATTCTTCAGAACCTGGCAGCATCGTCAACCCCCTCTATCGACTCGCATAAGTCAACCAAAGATTTCTTCCTAGACTTCCTAATATCGCCCTTATATCTGTTGAAGTTTCCCTTATAAGCGTTCCAATCAGACTTAAGCCTCGATTTACTGGCCATATTATATGATTTCCTAGAGACCCCTCTAAGAGCACTCAAATCACCATTCAACCAAACCGGCTGACTCCTCTTACACGGGATGGTGAGCGGGCAGGAATCCTTATAGTATCCCAGTAAGGTACTGCAACAATAAGTCGTTCACTGCACTATCTACATCTCCAACTGAGTGTAGGACAGACGTTCCGCGAATGTATTTAGCTCCTTGAACCTCCGTCAGTCAATCCTTCTGGGATTCCTATAAAGTGCCTGACTGATCCCACCAAAAGACAGCTGGATTGTATCTTCGTATGATCCGAAAAGGAACATTCCGCCGATACCCTCAGCCTCTCATAGAAGAATCATCCAGATTGGTCAGGGTCAAATCAATGACATCCTTCCTATTACTTGTACAAAAGGTAGCTGGGGTACCCCTATGACAAATCGTAAGATCATATTTCAAAATAAAATCAAAAATGAACTCATCTTTTGCATTCGTGTCTTTGCTACTCCAATGGAAATTATGAGCATTGGCGTCACATCCAAGGATAATATTGCCTTGGCTCCTCATCCCCTCGAGTAGGTTGCGAACGAGACAGCTTGGTGGGTCCGCCTATTCATAGGGCATGTAGACGGAAGACAGAATTGTGGCCCGACTAGTTCCATTTTCCAATCGCACCGTTGTCATGTTCCCATAGCTGAAATTAGAAAGAAGAGTTAAATTAAGATTCTTCCTACCAATAATGCATCCATTCCAGGGGAAGGTACTTTACTTCCTCAAATAAATTCATGGTAGTACCTATAAAAGAAATACAGTCATTCATATGATAATTTGTTT